>CABHPR010107859.1:0-17586 GCA_902168415.1 Peromyscus melanophrys | reverse complement strand
AAGCTCCATGCAGCGGCATCAGGAATTTTGTGCTGTTGCTGTTATTCCTCCTTGAGGTGTCTCCCGGAGATACATTTGCAGGCTCGGTCAGGAGTGGGGACCAACGGGACCAAACAGTACAACACCCCGGGAAGTTGAAGTTGGAGGAAGATAGTGGGCCGTTTGCTGAATGGGCTCTGTTTCCTTAATCCCAGGCTCCAATGCCCTCGCCTTTTCAAAGCACGTTCAGTTTGCTAAGGCCTGGGACGTATTGGCAACACGGAGATAACCCGCAGCTTGGGAGCGAATGGGTGCGGAGGACAGTCTCCACTAAGTGACGCCTCCAGTCAGTTTTTACTGCAATGCAGCGGCCACCCTCCATGCCCCCAAGTTTCAAAACGAAGCTTGGAGCAGCAAGTACTTGTGGTCTGCGTCTGTTTCGTAATTTGCCATGACTTGTTAGCAAGCAGAAAGTTGTAGGTTTGTTTGAAGATACTTGTCACAGATTTTTAAAGAAGACGTTCAGAATTGCCTACTTACTAACTTCCACAGTTGGAACAAGTCCAGTATGGAGAATAGGGATGGCTACAAGATAAAAACATTAGGCAAAATGGCAGACGCCTCTAATCCGAGCTGGCAGGAGGCTGGAGACAGGATATCAGGAGCTCAAGTCCGCCCTTGACTAAATAGTGAATTCAAAGTTAACGTCAACGGCATGAGACCATTTAAAAGGGCTGAATTGGTAGAGGGAATTCACAGGGCCCTCAGAATGCATTCTAGAGCTCATATACAATGTATCTATCCACTTCATTTTACTTCCCTGTAATGATACAAAGAAAATCTAGTTAACTGAAGTCATTATGAACACTTAGGGCAAGGAACTTATTTGTTGTAATGGAACGGCTTTGCATCTTGATTGTATGTATATAGGATTCATGGGTCACAGGACTACAATGATAAATTTTACAAAGATACGAAGTTTAATCTGGGCCTAGTGGCACAGGCCTGTAATCTCAGCATTTCAGGGTCAGGCAGGCAGATCTCTGTAAATTCAAGGTCATCCTGGTCTATGTAACAAATTGCTCTTTATAAGCCAGTCAGGAGTGCAGAGTGAGACCCTGCCTCAAAAACCAGAACAAACAAAAGACAAGAAAAGTGAGTTTATACAAAAGATGATGTAGCCCAAATAGGGCTTGTAGTCTAGCTAATTGCTTTATGCCAACACCAGCTTCCTAGTTTTGATAATATACTATAGTTATCTAAGACAGGGAAGTCATATGTGGAGTGTTCAAGGAATTCTCTACTTTTGTTACTTTTGCTGCTGTGTGTGTGTGTGTGTGTGTGTGTGTGTGTGTGTGTGTGTGTGTGTGTGTGTTTCTGGAGAGGTCAGTGCTCATGCCTCAGCACTTGTGTGGAGGTCAGAGGACTGCTTTGCAGAGTCTACTCTCTCTCACCTTTATGTTACTTCCAGGGCTGGCACTCAAAGTTAAGGGCTTGCACAGCAGGCTCCCTTGCCTACTGAGCCGTCATGGGCTCATATTTTTGCTACTTTTTATGAGTCTGTAGCCATGTCAAGAGAAAAGGGTCTCCAAAATGTGGGGCTAGAGAGATGGGTCCACCATTAAGAGCATTGACTGCTCTTCCAGAGGACTTGGGTTCAGTTTCCAGCACCCATATTGTTGGGGGCGCAAAGGTCCTTGTATTTACAGATAAGTACTAGGGAAACCAAGAATGTTAACCACACAGGGTTATCTCCTCAATGGAGTAAATAAAATACCATTCCACTTATGTAACATGAATGTTAAAATTGTCTTTTAATAAAAAACCCGGTACCAGATATTGGGGTGAATGCTGAAAGATCAGAGAGACAAAGGAACAAACCACCTCTTACCTCTAGGACTCCTCAGCCTGGAAAGCCTCAGCCAAAAATCCTCTAGCCAAATTAAGCTTCCTCAGCTGAAAAGGTTTTAGTTCCTGTCTCCTCACACCTTATATATCTTTCTCTGTCCACCATATTACTTCCTATTGCTGGGATTGAAGGCATGTGACTTCCCACATACTGGGATTAAAGGTGTGAGCTCTCACGTGCTAGGATTAAAGGTGTGTGTCACCACTGCCTGGATCTGTTTCTCTCATAGACTAAGTCAATCTCATGTAGTCCAGGGTGGCTTTGAACTCACAGAGATCCAGATGGATCTCTGCCTCCCAAGTGCTAGGATTAAAGGTGTTTGCTGCCGGGTAGTGGTGGTGCACTCCTTTAATCCCAGCACTCATGAGGCAGAGCCAGGCGGATCTCTGTGAGTTCAAGGCCAACTTGGGCTACAGAGTGAGCTCCAGGAAAGGCACAACACTACACAGAGAAACCCTGTCTCAAAAAACCAAAAAGAAAAAGGTGTGTGCCACCACTTCCTGGTCTCTGTGCTTAATCTAGTGGCTTGTTCTGTCCTCTGATCTTCAGGCAAATTTTATTAGGGTACACAATATATCACCATACACTCAGAAAGCCAAGAGTGGGTGTTATTAATGACCTGGTGACCTTTGCTATTTGTAGAGCCAGACCTCACCCAAATCCCCCCAAATGATTATCCCATACTCTGTTGTGGGAATTTGTTCTGTTCAACGAATAACCTTTGGACTATCTGGCCCAAGGTGCGTGGCCCTTTCTGGGTATGAGACCGGTTAAAACTGTGGAGGGGGCGCACTCGATCTCTCTTGGGTGGTTGGAGATCAGACAGTTGGTTCCCTTCACCCCTGACGAGCATGGAGGACCATGATGGCTTTTTACTCTGTTCTGCATCCGTGAGTGTATTGTCCCCATTTTATATCTTAATAAATTCTTGATATCCTGTAACAGACTCTCATGGATTCGCATAACCATTCTCTCTCCCTAGACCTTTATCGTTAGCTCTCAGTTAATAGAACCCATCTGTAGGTGAAATAGCCTGCTGACCTCTATGCTATCTCAGTCAGATCTTAGGCACTTAGGCTAATACAGGTAGCTTCTCTCTAAACCTATCTTCTTGGAAGAAATGATAGGTACTTTAAGTTAAGTTTTTTTTTGTTGTTGTTGTTGTTGTTTTTTTTTTTTTTTTTTTTTTTTTTTTTTTTTTTTTGTTGTTTTTTTTTTCCCGAAACAGGGTTTCTCTGTGTAGCTTTGCGTCTTTCCTGGAACTCGCTTTGGAGACCAGGCTGGCCTCGAACTCACAGAGATCCGCCTGCCTCTGCCTCCCGAGTGCTGGGATTAAAGGTGTGCACCACCACCGCCCGGCCCCTAAGTTAAGTTTTGATGTAATTATGTCTCCTTGTGCCCCGGGGATTGTATTATACTGAGAAACATTTTTTCCAAATGCTAGTGTTTAAATATGCTTACAATAAACCATCTGGCATCAGACTCTCTGGAAGTTTGATCTAGCCTGGCTGGCTAAGTCAGGCTGAACTGAGGTTTCATTCTTACCTCTTCAAGGTTCTTTTCCCTGCATGCCATGACACTTACAGCGACCCCCACACCACGTTGGCAGCTCATAACTATCTGTAACTCCAGTTCTAGAAGATCCAACACTTTCTTCTGACCTCTGAGGGTCACTAGGCTTGCATGTGGTACACAGACATGCATCCATGCAAAAATATCCGTACACATAAAATTATATTTCTGTTTTTTCCAAGTTCCCCCAAAATGAACATGCATTCAACAAATATGTAATACCCTGGAAATCAAACAAGAAAGTCTCATAGGGGAATGGAAGTGTTGGAAGGAAACGATCCAAATAAATCATCAGTGAGACAAGGTCTACAGAAGCAGTATGCACAGGGTGCTCTGAAGGTGCAGGAGAATAAGTCAGTTAGGAAAAGCTTTCCAAGATATGTGTGGTGGAAACTCAACACCTGTAAATCCCAGCCCTTGGGAGGCTGAGGCAAGAAAACTGTTGCAGATTCAAGATTCTATTGCAGTCTAGGCAACCCTGGGCTACAGTGTGATATTTCTCAAAAAGAAAAACAAATTTTCGAACAGAGTGAAGCATGCTGCTGTGCCATCTCTTCTGGAAGATAAGTCAGGAGGCTAGCTTGAGCTTCAAGCTTGCCCAGGAGCTTGAAACCTGCCTGGGTAACATGGACCTAGAGGAGAACCAACAGAACTTGGGGGGGGGGGGGGGGGGGGGGGGGATGGCACACAGGTGGCTTTGTTTGGGGGACAGGGACTTGCTCTGAGTAGTTTTGCACACCTAGGCTGGCCTTAAACTCTGAATCTAATTGGCCTAGGCTCCCAAGTGCTGGAGTGTCAGGCGCGTGCCATCAGTCCAGCTCACTGAGAGGCCTGTGCTTGCTTGTTTTCATTTGCGTCTGTTATCCTTTCCATTGCTTCTACTGTGTTTTTGCAATGCAAATTCCCTCAAGGCAGAAACCACCATTGGGGGGTTGACTTTACAGTTTGCATTGTACTGTCTAGATGCTAATAAATATTTACTGAGTGGATGAAGTCTATCTATTATGAGAATGACACAATTTTAGGGGGAAAAAAAAGACAGGATAGCTCTAGATCACAAACGGGTTTAATCTCTTAAATTTGGTCTCTGTTCTAAAGATAATAGAGAATCATCAGAGAACCATGATCAGTTTTATGTTTTCTATGGTAACTTGAAGAATAGCACAACAGAGACAAAAGGTGGCAATATCTTAAAAGATTTAAATTGAAGCTGAATAATATGTATGTTAGGAGAAAGCAAGCCAGGCTGTCAGTAGTTGCAGATTCTGTTAAATAGTTACACGTTTATCAGTCAGTCCCATGTTCTGGGATCTTATTTTACACAAATAATCGCAATCAGCCAAAGAACTAGTATTATTACCCAGGGTTGAGATGCCTGAGTACCAAGAAGTTAAGTAACCCTTTGCAGATTATATGAATAGAAAGTTAGACTCCAGTAGCCGTGGAGTCCAGGCTATGTGGCTTTGGAGTCTATGATCTTTGCACTCTGCACTTTTTACCCCCCTTTTTCCTCCTTGCCAGTTGCTTCCCAGGCCTGCTTTCAACCCTGGGAACTCCCATGTTATCTCAGCAGCACGATTCAAGTGCCTGTAGCCCCAGCGCTGGGAGGCAGAAACAGGTGGATCGCAAGAGCTTGCTGGTCAGCCAGCCTAGCCAAAAACACAGCGAGCCTCTGGCTCAGTGAGAGACCCTATCTTGAGGCAATGGGACAGTGACAGAGGAAGATACCTGGTGTCCCAGATTATCCTCTGCATTGCACATGCACCTGCACATGCACCTGTCGTACACACAGAGCACTCTGACAGAGGCTTTTAAAAAATTTATTTTTATTCTTTAAACTATATGTATGTGGGTATGTGCACATGGTACAGGTGCCTGTGGAGGCCAGTTAGCTAGAATCTCCTGGAGATGGAATTATAGTTGATTGTGAGCACCTGATGCATGTGCTGGTAACGAAACTTGGGTCCTCTGGAAAAGTAGTGTGCACTTTAAACCACTAAGCCACCTCTCTAGCCCCCAACAGGAGTTTTGCAATGCCATGCAGAAGCTGGAGTTGGGGGGTTGGGGTTGGGAGTGGGGTCAGTCCCCTAGCTGACTCAAAAAGTGTTCTGGACAACTTGCTCATTATGTAGTCAGAAAGGGAGCTTGGCATGGGAGCCCCTCATGCAAATGAAGGACAGTATGCACCAATCACAAACCTGCTGAGTCACCAAGGGAAGGCATCCCTTCTGTTGTGGGCAAAAATGGCTGCTAGAGTGTAGTAGGTAGCTATTCCAGCTTTGATCTGGAAGTTCCAACCCCCATTGAGGCTTTGGTAACTGTCACGCCTACAAGGCGGGGCTGAGAAAGGACCCTGAATACCCCGAGATCCAGATGCGCCGTCTCTCTGGGTTCCTGGACCCTGGACGCTGGAGGTAGACTGAGCAGAGTTCTCCAGAGAACATCACCAGACTGCGCCACACCTTTCCCAGACCCTGTAAACTATCCCTTCACTTGTAAGTTACCCCACAAAATAAACCTCCCTTTTAACTACGTGGAGTGGCCTTAATAATTTCACCAATACTAGAGTTCACCAAGGTTTGCGAAGGCAGAAATCCAGCACAAGCAATCTGAAATACTGTGTTTGAGTAATGCCTTCTGCAACCAGATGTTTTGGCAATAAGCCCCTGTGGTCAAACTCTATTTTTCTTAAGGTACCGATGAAACATTCAAAGTAGCGGAACCATACTTACGGAGCCCAAAGATAGAGTGCTTAACTGACAGTCCTCCACTCAAGGCAGAGGAGAGCCAGGGAAGGATCTAACAACTGTCAATTAGAGTCAGATTGCCCCAGCCCCAGCCCCACCCCCACCCTGAACATTTAAGTTAATGGGGTAATAAACATGAAAAGGAATGCTTACCATAAAGGCCTATTGTTACCATTAACAATGTTAATAATTAATAGCTGGGAATGACAGCACTTGCTTGTAATCCCAGTGCCAGGCTGAGGTAGGAAAGTCAATGAAAGTTCCAAGTCAACATGGGCTACATTGCAAGATTCTGCGTCAAAACAAAAACAAAACCTGAAACATCAACAATGCTTTTATAGTATTTAATAGTGTTTAACACTGAGCCAAAAACTATTGGAGAGAGTTAGGTCATGTTATCTGTCTCAGTTCTACTGTTGGATATATACCAAAAATAACTGAAAGCGGGGACCTGAGCAGATTGCTGCACACCCTTAACCATAGCAGCATTAGTCACAGTTGCTGAAAAGTGGAAACAAATGTCAACCCACAGGTGAAGGGATGAGCAAAAGGAGTTCTACACAGCAGAATATTATCTGCAATGGAATGGAACTTTATTCAGGGTTTTTAAAAGGAAACAGACCTGCTGCAGAAGACACTGTGCTGAATGAAAGAAAATACATACAAAGACAAACATCCCATGATTCCACGTACGTGAGCCACTAGGAGGAATCAAATTCACAATGACTGTGATGGCTTGGCTTGATAGGACTTGATAGGACCTAGAATCACCTAGGAGACACACTTCTGTGTATACTTGTGAGGGATTATTTAGGCTGTTTTAGCCTCTGGCCATGCCTGTGAGGAATTATTTTGATCAGCTTAATTGAAGTGGGAAGATCCACCCTGAAAGTGGGGAACATAAGGGCTGGAGAGATGGCTCAGTATTAAAAGCACTTGTTGCTCTTGTGGAGGATCTAGGTTTTGTTCCTAGAACCTACATTGTGGCCCAAAGCTACCAGTAACTCCAGTTCCTAGGATTTCACACCCTCTTCTGAGCTCTGTGGGCACCAGGCACACCTATAGTACACATACATACGTGTGGTGGTTTGAGTACGAATGGCCCCCATAGGTTCGTAGAGTTGAATGCTTGGTCACCAGGTAGTGGCACTATTAGGAGGTGTGGCCTTGTTGGTGGAAGTGTGTCCCTGGGGGTGGGCTTTGAGGCTCTAGATGCTCAAGCCAGGCCCCGTGTCTCTCTCACTTCCTGCTGCCTGCTGATCTGGTTGCAGAACTCTCAGCTACCTCTCCAGCACCATGTCTGCATGCACATCATCATGCTTCCCACCATGAGGATAACAGAGTAAACCTCTGAACTGTAAGCCAGCCCCAATGAAATGTTTTCCTTTACAAGAGTTGCCTTGGTCATGGTGTCTCTTCACAGAAATGGGACACTGACTAAGACAAGATGTGTAGGGCTGGGTCCTGAAAAGCACAAAAAGTAGAAAGCCAACTGAGCACCAGCATCATCCTCTGCTTCCTGACTGTGAGTGCAAGGTGACCAGCTACTCATGCTCTGCTTCCAGGACTTCCTTACCATGATTGACTTTACCCTTGAACTCTGAGCCAGAATAACCTCTTTCTTCCTTAAGGGTTGCCCTTGTCAGGGTGTGTTATCACAGTTACAGAAAGACTAAGACTGGACATTGGTACCAGGAGTGGGGCTGTTACTATGATAAACCTGATCACATGGTTCTTAGACCTTTGGAACTGGTTTGCAGGAAGAATGTGGAAATTTTTGGTACTTTGGGCTAGAAAAGTCCCTGCTGGAAGCAGAGCATAATGTGGCATTCTGGTAGGAACTTGGAAGACAAAATGTGGAGAGAAATACAGATAGAGGAGGCCTGGCTCATGAAGCTTCAGTGGGGACAAAGGACTCTATTAGGAACTAGGAGAGAGGCCATGTGCTATTTTGGCCAAGATTCTGGTTTCATTTTCCCCTAAGACTCACTTTTAAATTGTCTGTGATATAAACACCCTCCACCTAGGGGTGTAGCTCAGTGTACATCACTTGTCCGGCATTCATGAGCCCCTGGGCTCAAACTCCAGCACCAGAAGATGGATGAGAAAGGAAGGAAACAAGAAAGGAAAAGAACGAGAAGAAAGAAAGAGAAAGAAAAGGAAAGGAAAAAAGACAATTTGAACACTCTCTTATACTACCCTAGCTCAGTCAAAAATCCACAGTTAAATTCCTGAAAACACAACTTTAATTTAGTGTTCAAAAGAGTAATGGTATGGAAAATGCCTGCTGCAGAGAGTAAGGGAAAGTTTAAGATCTGGAGAGATGGCTTAGCAGTTGAGAGCAGTGGATGCTTTTCCAGAGGACCCAGATTTGATTCCTAGGACCTATGTAGCAACTCATGACCATCTATAACTCCGGCTCCAGGGGACCTGACACCATCTTCTGGCCTCCCTCCATGTGCACTGAACACATGTGGTACACAGACACATATGCAGGCAAAACAACCATACATACAAAGAATATTTTTTTAAAGAAGGGAAAACTGTTACTTAGCAGTGAAGGACTCTGGTAAAGACCCCAGAATTCAGCTGAACCAGAAGCTTGAAGTCAGCCATCTCAAAGGATACATGTTCCAGGATCCTAGAAGGGATGGCAGACTGCTGGTGTGGTGCAGCAGGAGAGTGTGTGGTTTTTACAGTGAGGTCCTAGATCAGTCCCTAACACCAACAAACAAGGAAAGGAATGGAGTCATGGTGGGCTGCATGGCCTGTACAAATAGTTAAATGAGCCAAACGCTATCTAAAATCCCAGATCATTGTCTGACCACAGCTGAAGCCCAAGTTAGATTGTATAAATCTTTATGTTTTATGCTAAACATTTTACTTCACACAAAGCCCGTGGTCTGACAACCCATGATTCATTGATCAATATACAGAAAAGAAGTATGAAGCAAGACTTGGGAGTTGTGAATAGTTGCATGGCAGAATGCTTGATCAATATACCAAGGCATGTGTTCAATCCCAGCACCCAAAACATCAAAGCCATTGGAGAGTGGTTCTCAACCTGTGGGTCATGACCCCTTTGCAGTCCAATGACCCTCTCACTGGGGTTGCATATAAGATAGCCTGCATGTCAGATATTTATATTACAATAGATAACAAGCAAAATTACAGTTATGAAGTAGCAACGAAAATAATTTTATGGTTGGGGGTCACAGCATTAGGAAGGTTGAGAACCACTGTTATAGGAGATGTCAAGCCCAGTTCAGCACTTTTTGGGTCGGGAGGCATTTTTTTGAAACAGGATTTTTCTGTGTAGCTCTGATGTCCTGGAACTTGCTCTTTAGACCAGGCTGGCCTTGAACCTCAAGAGATCTGCCTGACTCTACTTCCGGAGTACTGGGATTAAAGGTGTGTGTCACTATCACATAATCAAATTCAATTTTTAATAAGCTGTGTAATAATGACAAACAGGTTTATTGTCTCAGTTTCCCACTTCATAAGAGGAGATGATTAGGGACTATGCTACTTCTTTATTATACCTGTCTTAGTTGGGATTTCTATCGCTGTGATGACACACCATCACCAAAAAGCAAGTTGGGGAGGAAAGATTTTATTGGGTTTATACTTCCACATTGCTGTTCATTATAAAGGAAGTCAGGACAGGAACTCAAGCAGGGCAGGAATCTGGAGGCAGAAGCTGATGCAGAGGCCATGGAGGAGTGCTGTTTACTGGCTTGTTCCCCATGACTTGCTCAGCCTACTTTCTTATAGAACCCAGGACCAGCAGCCCAAGGATGGCACCACTCACAATGGCACCCCCATGAAGAGCTAATTAAGAAAATACCTTACAACGGGTCTTATGGAGGCATTTTCTCAATTAAGTTTCCCTCCTTTCAAGTAACTCTAGCTTGTGTTTCAAGTTGACATAAGACTGGCCAGCACAAGGCCCTCCCAAGTCTCTGAGGCTAGTAAATAGCTTTAAAAATTGATCCAGGCAGGCTGGTGGGAGGGCTCAGCAGTTAAAGGGGCTTGCTGCCAAACTGATGACCTGAGTTACATCTCCAAAACCTATATAGTAGAAGGAGAGAACTGACTCCTGCAAGTTGTCTTCTGACTTCCACATACACATGGGTCTGTTTGTTCATGTTTACATACTTACATGCAATAGATAAAGTGTAATCATTGTAATATTAAAAGAACCCATGGGTGAATAAATGCTGCTTTGGAAGATACTAAAAATAGAATGACTACCACTAAACTCCACCTCCTGGCCAGTTTGGCATGTGCTACTGATAGCATAGGGTAGACGTGTTGGTCCTTTTGTTTGTTCAAGACTGGTAGTTTCCATCTGGAGAGCATTCTCTGTAGTGGGTAGCTGTTTCAGCTTTGACTTGGGAGTACTACCCCCAGTGAGGCTTCCAGTAACTGTCATGCCTACCTATGACCTGGCCCTGAGGTGGGGCCAAGATGGGAGCCCTTAAGATCCAGTGTGCGGGCTCTCTTGGTTTCTGGTGATCCTGGATGCTGGATGGTCGACTGAGCGGAGTTCTCCAGAGAACCTAGCTGGACTGCACGTCACCTCTCCCGGATCCTGTAACTAACCCCTTTACTAGCTGTAAGTTATCCCCCCAAATAAACCTCCTTTTTAACTACACGGAGTTGCCTTAATAATTCCCCCAATAATTCTCTCTCTATTTGTCTGTCTTTCTCTTTCCTCTCATCACTTTGCTATACACTTCCCTCATCCCTAGCCTCTGAGGAAGCCAGCCACCATGGCATGAGGACACCCACACGGTCTTTGGAGAGGTCCATGTGGCCAGAAACAAAAACATCTGGTCAACAGCCAGTCACAACTGGAGGACAGCAACACACGTGAGTGTAGAAACAGATTCTCCCGCCCTACTGATGCTGGGATGACTAAAAACTTAGGGGGGACTCAGAGCTAGAAGCATCCTGGCAATCTGTTCCTTAATCTCTACTGTTATTTACTGGGTGCAAGAAAACACGAGGTACAGTGGAACCCACAGTAAGAGTTTTTATTAGGGAAAGGGAAAGGATGGAGGCGGGTAGGCCTACCAAAAAGAAAGGGGAGGGGGGAGGGAGAGAGAGAGAGGGAGAGAGGGAGGGAGGGAGGGAGAGAGAGAGAGAGAGAGAGAGAGAGAGAGAGAGAGAGAGAGAGAGAGAGAGAGAGAGAGAGGCGTGCTACCTCTGGCAAGAGGGAGAGAGAGCTGGGAACAGGTAGAGCCTGCATTTATAGGTTACCCTGAGCATGCTTATATGGGCTCACGTGGCTACTCCACGCATGTGCATAGATTACATGATCATGCTGCACACAGATTATGTAGGACGTAAGGCCCTGGAGTGACTAAGCATTTTGCCTGACTGCTGACAGTGCATGCACAGTCATGTGACTCCAGAAGTCACTAAGAATAATAACAGCTACCCCTTAGAAAATGTTTGTTATTTAGCAAGGTAACTAGTACATTAATGAACTTTGAGGACACTTGAAATTTAGTTAACTTTACTAATGATTGGCACTAATATACAAGTTAACAACAGTCTATACATGCAGCCAATGAGTATTGCTGCATCTTCCTACCATAGGTGGATTATGTTTAAATTACAACCCCAAGTCTATTTTTTTTTTTTGCCTCAAGCACAGATTTATGAAGACCTGGTTGAAATCTTCATATTAATACACAGTAGCTGGGAGAATCTGTGGGATATCTGCCTATTTCCTCAGCTATAAGATAGGTGTAGTATAGTATAGACTAAACATCTCTAATGTGAAAACCCAAAAGCAAAATCCTCCAGAGTCCAAAACTTTTTGATCATAGATATGATACCACAATCAGAAAAATTGTACACGTGACCTCATGTGACAGGTGGCAATCAACATGGAAATGCACTAAAAATACTATATGAAATGTTGTACTTTCAACATTGGGCATATTGGTACATATCTATAATCCCAGCTCTCAGGAAGATGAGGCAAGGAGGCTCATGAGCTGGTGGCCAGCCCAGGAAGCTGAAAAATAGAGCCAGGAAGATGGCTCAGTGGATAAAGGCGTTTGTTGCCAAGCCTAATGACCTAGGTTTTATTCCTGGGAACCACATGGTGAAAAGAGAGAACAGAGTTCTACAGATTGTCTTCTGATCTTCAGAGTTGTACATCTATGTTCATTGCTGCTCTATTCACAATACCTACGCAACATAATCAACTTAGCTGTCCATGAACTAAAGAGTGAATAAGGAATATGTGGTACATGTTACCACAAATTACTCAGCTGTGGAAAAACAATGAAGGCATGAAAATTTCAGGTAAATGGATGGAACCGGAAAAAGTCCTGAGTGAGGTAACTCAGGCCCAAGAAGACAAACACTGTATGCTTTCTCATATATAGTCTGTCATAGTTTGGTTTCTGTTGCTGTGATAAACACCATGACCAAAAGCAACTTATGGAGGAAGGGATTTTACTGTGTTACATGTCTCTATTTCAGTCAGTCATTGAGAGAAATCACGACAGAAACTCAAACAGGAGCAGAGGTGGGAACCACTGAGGAACACTGCTCACTGACTTGCTCTCCATGCCTTGCTCATCCTACTTTCTAATACATCCCAGGCCCACCTTCCCAGTGACCCCACCCCGACCCCCAAATAGGCTCCACATCAATAACTGACCAAGAAAATTCCCCCTAGACATGCCCATAGGGCAATCCCATGGAGCTAATTACTTAATTGTAGTTTCCTCTCACCAGGTGACTCAGTTCATATGAAGTTGGCAACAACTAACCAGAACCATATGGATTCTCGCTTCAAATCTTTTGTTTAATGAGTTTAACTTGGATCATGATGGAAACCAGAGAAAGGCTTTGGGGGACATGCTCGGGGACATATTGTATATTTTAGGAAAAATAAAAATAGAGGTGGGATACTGGGGTTGGAAGAGCTTAAGCAGGCAAGGGAAGCCAGGGGGTGAAAGGGAGGGCCAACCCAAAGGAAGGGTGTATGAAAAGCCATACAGAAGTTTATTATCTCACAATCTGATCTGAAAATCAGTTTAAAGGACAGTAGACTACATATGAAATGAAAGAAGAGGAGAGGAAGCTGGGGTTAAAGGAATGAGCAGGAATGGGGTGGGAGGATGGAAGGGAGGAGGGTAGATCAACCAAAATTAAGAATGTATACAAGCCCGGCGGTGGTGGCGCACGCCTTTAACCCCAGCACTCGGGAGGCAGAGGCAGGCGGATCTCTGTGAGTTCGAGGCCAGCCTGGGCTACAGACAGAGATCCAGGACAGGCACCAAAACTACACAGAGAAACCCTGTCTCGGAAAAAAAAATGTATACAAAAGCCTTAAGGAAACCCACTAGTTAGTAAAATTCCTGTGGTGGTTTGAATAAGAATGCCCCCATAGGCTCATAGATTTGAATGCCTGGTCATTAGGGAGTGTTACTATTTGACAGGGATTAGGAGGAGTGACTTTGTAGTAGATGTGGATTTGTTGGAGGAAGTGTGTCACTGGAAGTGGGTCTTGGGGATTCAAATGCTCAAGCCAGGACCCAATGTCCCTCTCTCTTCCTGCTGTCAATCCAGATGTAGAACTCTCAGTTACCTCTCTAGTACCATGTTTGTCTGTGTACCACCACAATGCTTCTTGCCCAGATGATAATGGACTAAACCTCTGAACTCTAAGACAGACATAATCAAATGTTTTCCTTTACAAGAGTTGCCTTGGTCATGGTGTCTCTTCACAGCAACAGAATATTGACTAAGACAATTTCAAAATACAACTTTAAAAAAGAATTCGAAGTGAATCCTGCATGGGTTGATAGTATCTCTCCCAGAAGATACCCATTATAAAACAAAATTTCAGTGCTAGGGATGAAATATCTTCCTATGAGTTATAGGTCAGAGAGACCTCCCAAACCACACATGCTATTGCCATTTCCCTTGGTTACCCACTATACCTGTGGTGATTTGAATGAAAATGGCTCCTATGGCCTCATAGGGAGTGGCACTACTAGGTGTGGCCTTGTTGGAGGAAGTGTGCACTGGGGGTGAGCTTTGAGGTTTCAGATGCTCAAGCCAGGCCCAGTCTCTCTCTTTCTTCCTGTTATCCGCCGATTCAGATGTAGAACTTCCAGCTACCGCTCTAGCACCACGTTTGTCTGCATGCCACTGTGCTTCCTGCCGTGATGATAATGGACTAAACCTCTGAGCTGTAAGCCAGCTCTAATGAAATGTTTTCCCTTATAAGCATTGCCATAGTCACGGTGTCTCATCACAGCAATAAAACCCTAACAAGACAAAAACCATATAGTACAAATCTATTGCTGAAGACTATACACACTTAGGTTTCAGGTCATGCAGAAATGAATGACCAGAAAGTCCCTCTCTGCTGGCTAGCGTTCATAGTTCTGGAAGGTGCTAGGCAGGCTGCTGGTGGAGAAAAACCATCACTGGTCTTGTCTAACACTGGACTCTGCCTGTTGCAATACCAACCTGCCAGGCATGATGTGCCTGCTGGTACAATAGTGGCGTGGCTATTAATTGGGTAATCAACCCCTTTCTGACTGGATTAGAGGCCTGCTCCACAGGAGGAAATTTCATGCCTGGTACTGTAATATTGATCAAAAACCCATGGCTAAGGAGGTCATAGGCCCTAGGTATCTAGTTTGCTTTTCTGTTGCTGTCTTTTCTCGATCATGGTGATAAACAACATGACCAAAAGCAACTTGATTAGGAAAGGGTTTATTTCATCTTATAACTCCCAGATTACAATCCATCACTTGAGGGAACTCAGGGCATGAGCTGAAGGTCTTAAGACCCTGGAGGTCGGAACTGAAGCACAGATCATGGATTAATGCTGCCTTATTGGCTTACCCCCCACCCCACCCCCGACCCACTGGCTTGGTCACATACCTTTCTTATACATCCCAGGACTATTTGCCCAGGGATGGCACCCCTCACATGGGATGAGCCCTCCTGCACCAATTAGAAATCA
Organism: Peromyscus melanophrys; assembly: GCA_902168415.1. Taxonomy (NCBI): domain Eukaryota; kingdom Metazoa; phylum Chordata; class Mammalia; order Rodentia; family Cricetidae; genus Peromyscus; species Peromyscus melanophrys. The sequence goes on along the minus strand of CABHPR010107859.1, from coordinate 2,369 downwards.
AGAAAATGCTCCCCAAGCCAATCTGCTAGAGCCAGCTCTTCTTCAGTTGAAGTTAGCTCTTCCTGGTTGACTCTAGTTTGTATCCAGTTGACAAACACTAACCAGCACACGAGAGCAGAATCCACCATTGATATTTCACTAAATGGTCATGCTGTCAAAGTGCCTTCTATACATTTGTGCTTAGACTCACAGACCTGGGCTGCTGTCACCTTGGTCAAAGAAGCTTCTTTTTTTCAGTGGACACAAGTCAATGGAAAGACCCGTTACTGGTCAAAGTTTTGAGAATAAAAGACTGAGTGCTCAGCCCTAAGTGAGAGACATCTATACTATCACCCATCAGGGAACATTGTAGAAGAGGATGACTGTTGTCCTTTAGTTTAATTGTTGAATTCTGTTCCCTCAGACCCTGACTCTTTCAAAGCGATGAAGAGAACTTAACTAAACCTCTGTCCCTCTAAAGACCTCAAGGTTCAAAGGTTAAGGTGGAATTCTGCTCTTCAGAGGGGCTGAATAACAAGTAGCTCACCTCCTCTCCTTGTTCGTGTCCTCCAAAAAGCTCTGATGCTTCTCCTCACCTCTCCTTAAAAACCCTTCTCCACCTGGCTCCTCCCTACCACTTCCTGTCAGCTAGTTGCCGACTCAGCCTCCTGACCGCAGGTGAATTTTATTTAATCAAACACATCTTTGCATCATTAAACAAATGTTCCAGAGCATAAACAAAAGTAACACATTTTAAAAATTATATTCTGCAACAGATGATAGAAAGAATGTAAGAGCCAGAGGATGGGGAAGAGTGTTGTGATAGGCTGTCTTCTGGCTATGACATGGCTATCAAAATAATGCCACCAGAGCAGCTGTTGTTACCTACACAAGACCTGTACAAGACCTGATCAAGCCACCAAAAATTCTAGCAATGATGAAGCAGAGGATCTCCAGACCCCATCCTCACTGAAGAGCTATTGGTAACTGACGGTTGTATGATGATATTTTATTTGTGCTGGAAAGTGATTTTATTTGTATGTTAATAAAGTTGCCTGGAGATCGCAGCTAAGAGCAAGCCATTTAGCAGAAGTCCAGCGGTGGTGGCACACGCACTTAATCCAATCACATGGCAGACAGAATCTCTGTGTGTTCAAGGACTCAGCCAAGCAGTCACACGAACCTTCAATCTCAGTACGAACCATAGAGACCTGGAGATCTGCATAGACAGGCAGTGACGAGGAAGTCATGTGGTTGGGTTTACAGCCAATGAGAAGGCAGAACAGAAAGGCAATAAAAAGACAAGACACAGGAAGAAGGTCTCTCTCAGGGGAAGGACAGCAGCGAGTGGTAAGATAAGGTGGTCTTAGCTCTTGGCTACTGCTTGATCTCTGGGCTTTTAACTCTTTATTTGGCTCTGTGTTTCTTATTTAATAAGACCATTTAGAATTACATCTACACGGTTGCTTGGGGAGGGATTATCATTCTTCTTTGAGGATGCAGCCCCTAGTAGGTTTCCCATGCTCCACTGAGTTGCCTCATATTTACATAATATGAACTTGGGAGGGGGATGTGTTGAAAATATTGGGAGAGGTGGAGAAGGAGAATGGGGGAGGGGTGTAAATCTTACATTTCATTGTTAACATTTATGGAATTCTCAATAATAAAGAAAGTTTGGGGGGATGGAGAGTTGACTTGGTGGTTAAGAGCATTTGTTGCTCTAACAGAGGACTCAGGTTTGATTCCCAACACCCACATGTTAGTTCACAGCCATCTGTAACTGACGCAAGTCTCTGGGATCTGATGCCCTTTTATGGCCTCCACAGATACCAGGTATGCACATGGTACACAGACATACATGCAGGCAAAACACTCACATGTAAAATAATAAAATAAATAAATCAAAAAAAAATAAAAAGAAAACTGTGACAAAACATTTTCCACAACTACGTTTCTCTGTTAGACTACTGACTTAGTTTCCTCTGTTTTCTTGAAGCTCATTAGGCTATCTTAAAACAGGTGTTTGAAATTCTCCACCTAGGGCCTGTCCCATACTAATTACTATCTGGCCGTTTTCTGGCTCTTCGTTTTGGCCATTAGGTAAGTTCAGAATGCTTGTTGGTTTATTGCATCATCTGAGTATTGAGGGATTCGGTGTTTGTTCCAATCTTTTCAATCTGGCTTTCTACTCATCTTTCCAGAAATTATAAACAGGCTGCTTACTTCCTGTGAGCTGTCAGCATGAGATGGTGTCCCCATCCTGATCTATGATGCTTGCAGTTGATGGGTTGACACTGTTTCAACACTAGAGGGAGATCCGAGCCCAAGTTTGTCGTGATGGTACACCTGGTGTACTATTCAGAATGAGCCAGAGGAATAATGGGAAAGGA
>CABHPR010107856.1:0-23693 GCA_902168415.1 Peromyscus melanophrys | reverse complement strand
CATTTAACAGAACTGCCTCCTCCTCAATACATTGTCTAGCTATGGAACTACAGTCACAATTACCTGTTAGATGTCACCATACTCTCAGGCTCCTAGTGAATGATGGTCCATTGTATTGGGAAGTTCTCAAACTGCACATTCGTGACTCCATGTACTTTCTCTCCCTGCCTATTATGTGGATGTATAGTCTAAAGAAGACCAACCAAAGGACCAGAAGCCCTACTACCATCCTGATGCCTCCATGAACTCCAATACATCCCAGTGGTTGACTCATGTGGGCTCACATTAAGTTAGAGTTCCCCGTGTTTGATTCCTAAAGCCTATCTATTACGTTTGTAAGAGGAAAGGGGAAATCAGAAATGAGGCTTTGGGAAAGTCACACTCAAGAGTGTGCAAACAGGAGACCATGGTTGTTTTCTCTTGTTTCCTGTGTCCACCTTCTCTCTACAGCTGCAGTGCATCAGTCTCTAAAGCTGCAGTGCATCATTCTCTCTAGAGCTGCAGTGCATCAGCCTCTCTAGAGCTGCAGTGCAACAGTCTGTAGAGCTGCAGTGCATCAGCCTCTAGAGCTGCAGTGCATCAACCTCTCTAAAGCTGCAGTGCATAAGCCTCTCTAGAACTGCAGGGCATCAGCCTCTCTAGAGCTGCAGTGCATTAGCCTCTAGAACTGCAGTGCATTTATACCTAGAGCTGCAGTGCAGTGGCCTGTGACCTCTGAGAGGGGAAAATCCCCCACACCTTCAGCTTTTTTTCCCTCTCACTCTTCCTCTCCATCTTGGGGAAAACCCCTCTTCTTTCTTCCAACTTCTCCCACCTGAGCCTGGTCCTACTGTAGCATATATCTTGTGATGTTAGAATGCATGGACTCAGGGGCCTGCTATTTGGGACTGCTGTTCTGCACACCCTACTGCAGGTAGGGCAGTATGCTTACCTCACTACTGCCCTGATGCATGCTGAAGTTAGCATTAACAGCACTCTGCACTCTCTTTGTCCTTTCTGATTTGGCATGGGGTATTTCTTTGGGCTCATGGCCTCAGCTTTTTATCTCATGAGCTAAACATTAGTCTTTGCTGTCTGAAGGAAAGAAATTCATTTGAAAATAAGATAGCTACAACTCTACCTTCAAATGAGCTCTAGCTTTTCCAAATTTTCAAAAAACCTGTATCTTCAACACAGTCTCCTTTAAAGGAAAAGGAACCTTTTCAGTTTCCAAGTTATTCAACAGAAGACTTACTTGTCTGTGGCTTGGCAACCTTTACTTTTTATGTGGATGGTGTGTGATGTGCATGTGCGTCCACGTGCACATGCACACTCGTGATTGCAGAGGACTGAGATCAGAGTCAAGCATCTTCCTAGCTTGTTCTGCACATGATTTATGGAGGCAGGGTCTGTCCCTGAACCTAAGCTCAACAACTAAGTTAGTCTCGATCACCCTCAGGACCCACAGTCTCTGCCTCCTGAACCCGAGCTTATGATGCATTTGAGCTGATATACCTGCTAAGCTTTTATGTGGGTGCTGAGGATCCAACTCATGTGGCCAGTGTTTTATCCACTGAGCTCTCTCCTCAGCCGCCACCTGCATTTTGACTTTGCTATTTTCCCCAGATCACGTCCTCCTTATTAGATTAACTGAAATAAATTCAGTCTGACTCTTTTTGTTGAATTTTTTTTGTTTTTTTGAGACAGGGTTTCTCTGTGTAGTTTTGGTGCCTGTCCTGGATCATGCTGCCTCCAGTAATGGGAAAGGACCATAAGCTTCCGGGTGTTCATTCCATTTTTACCTCTGGAAAACTGCAAGACTCAATGCTTGGTTGCCATTATAAAACAGACAAGGGTATCTCCCACCCATGATCACTTTTCATAATGGCTACAAGAAAATCAACTACAGCCTGAAGCGGAATGCCCTGCCCAAAGCCTTATCAGATTTACTGACCCGCACTTTGGATTCTCCCAGGAACAAGCGCTTTGCAAGGTCCCTCCTGTGGAAATAAAATGGAAAAGTGGAACTGTTAGAGGAATACAGCATTTCAGCTTGGCTATATGAAGAGACTTCTGGAGATGGGTTACATACCAACACATAAATATGTAAAGATGGTGCTCTCTAATATGTAAAAGTGGCTTTTCATTTATCTCTACTTTACTACAATAAATAAACGCATTAATTAATTAACACATGGGGGATATGATATAGTAGTAATGGGATTGCCTAGAAACCACAAGGTCTTGAGTTCAATTCCCATTACAAAAGTGGGGAGGGAAGCATGAAGAAGAAGAGGAGGAAGAAAACAAACATAAACAAAAATAAAACTGAATGAAGGAATTGAAAGGCACCAACCAGTTTTTAGAATCAATCTATATCAATATTGCATGGAAATATTGACTCTGACATCACAAATCCCTTCCCATCAATGAAACAGGTAAAGACCTCCATGTCTTGTGGTTCAAAGCAGATAGGGGCCACAGTGTAGAGAACACACCTCCAAATGAGAAGCTGAAAGATGGGAGGTGGGATTGGCTACTGAACAAGCCACATACCTTGTGGTTTCATCAGGGTACTTAGTTTGTTCAAAAACTTCTTCCAGTGCACTCAGCTGCCTGGGTGTGAGACCCAACTGGATCCGTGGCCTTGTGCGCCGGAACTGTGGAACTCTGGCAGCAGCCAAGTTCTCCTGCTTCTCCAAATGTGGGTGTCCAGACCCTTGGTGGCTCCCATGGCTCTCATCTTTGATGTCATCACCAATGTAGTGGATCACATCATTCTCACTATCTGGGATGCCCTGGTTCTTTAGTTTGTCTGGACCATTTAGAGAACCTTCAAAGCTGCCATGTTCTGCTGCTGCAGCGGCCTCTTGTTCAGCGTCAAGGCTCACCTCGATCTCATTCGCCTCCATCTTGTAGAAATTGGGGTCTACATGTTGGAACAGAAGAGACATGGTGGACCTAAAAGAGAATAAGTAGTGTCACCTCTACAAATGTTTTGTGGATTGAATGGTATTGCAGTGCCTGGGCTTTTTCAAGTTTCACATCTGCCCTTTCCATCCCACAATCCCTAGAGGAGATATGTGGTCAATGGAAGTGGCTCTAGGGAGCATGAGCAGAATGTACCCAACTTGGAATCCAACCAAGCCCATCAAAACCTCAAGAAGAAGGGACTTTAGGATCAAGCAAGCTGTTGCAGGTGCACAAGCAAGGACAAGGACAAGAATTTACACTGAGCACATGGCCCCTGAGTGAACCTCTGGAGAACTTCTAGTCTCTGTATCTCACTGGGTGCACATTGCAGGAACTAGGAATTAAGTGTTCATGGTTATCTCAGCTTGTTTGTTCCAAATTTATGTAAGGACACTGAAAACACAGTCAATCACTGTCCTCCATCATCAGCAGTGGCATGTTTGTGGAGCCAGGTATGTGCAGCATTCTGGTGGACAAGACACTGCAAAAAAATTGATGTCATCATTGAAAAAAATTCACATACTCCAGATTGTTGATGAGGAATCTCCATCAGAGTCGTATGATGTCCTGTCCAGTGCTTCTTGTGTCTGCAAATGCTGACAAAGTTAAGTGCCCTTTTTGTAGTGTCAATAAACCACTTAAGGTTGACCGTGCATTGGAACATTACCTGGGTTGATTAAACACCATATATGCATTAAGGAAATGAAAATGAAAGAATGTCAGGCCCAGTTCTTTTCAAGGAGTTAATAGTCTCAAAGAACTGTTTTCAGTGTATGGAGATGTTGGAAAATATCAACAGGATCTCATTAAGAAAATGTAATCCTTCACCCAGCAACTGATAGAAACAGATGCAGAGACCCACAGCCAAACATTCTGTGAACCTCAGGGAATCCTGTGGAAGAAGTAGAGGAAGGATTATGGGAGCCAGAGGATCAAGGAAACCACAAGAAAACCAACAGAATCGACTAATCTGGGCTCATAAGGACTCACAGAGACTGAATAGCCAGCAAGAAAGCTTACATGGGAATGAACTAGGTCCTCTACACATATTTTACAGATGTGTAGCTTGATCTTCTTGTGGGGCTTCTAACAGTGGAAGCAGGGGCTGTCTCTGACTCTGTGATCTGCTTTTTGGACCCTTTCTTCATACTAGATTGCCTTGTCCAGTCTTAACAGGAGAGGAGGTGCCTAGTCTTACTGCAACTTGATAAACCATGGCTGGTGAATACATAAGGGAGGCCTGCCCTTTTCTGAAGAGAAAAGAGGAGGAGTGAATGGGGGAAGAGGGAAGGTTAGTGGGAAGGTCTGAGAGGAGAGGAGGGAGGGAGGGGAAATGTGATTGGGCTGGGAAAATAATTATATAGTAAATTAATTAATAAAAAAGAAAAACTAGGGTTCAATATTACTTTTAAAACTTAATACTGAATTTACTAAAGTTACAGATTAAGAAATTTTAAAACGTAATTCCTTTTTAAAAAGATGATTATTTATTTGTGTGCACATACTTGTGGGTGCCTACAGGAAGCACTGCAGGCCCTAAAGCTCAACTTATAGATAGGTGGTTGTGAGGACCTGAGGTGGATGCTGGGAACTGGACTCTGGTCCTCTGAATGAACAACAAATGTTCTTAACCCTTTAGCCATCTTCCAGTCCCCTCACACAAATGCAAACTTTTTCTTTCTTCCTTTCAAAAGTAGAATCCTAGAATTTTGTGATATTAGGGCAGCAAGTAAGATGCCTAAGAAAGTTGTAGTGCAAATAATTTGACTTGCAAGTATGAAAATCAACATCCTTAAATACAAAAGCCTTGTCAAATACCCATAGAGTTGGTAGCTGAGTAGATTAGGAATCCTTTTAATTGTTGAATTTATTTGTTTTGTGTGTATGGACCAGTACCATGGATTGCAGGCCACAGCACATGTTAGGATGTGAGAAGACAACTAGGGAGAATCAATTCTCTCTTTCTACATGTGCATCCCAGGGATCAGGCTCAGGTCATCAGGCATGGAAGCAAACACCTTTACCCACTGAAACATCACAGAAGTCCTGCCTGCCACACACAAATGTTCATTTTTATGTACAAGGCCTGTGGTCCAGGCAAAGTTCCATAAAAGTATGCCTGCTCAAAATTATCAAACAACATTTAGAAGGCCTTTGGATATTCAGCTACTGGACTTTGAGTCCTACACACACTATACGGACTCATAAATCCTAACAGTATTCCCCCTAGAACTCATAACCCAAGTAAATCCCACCAAATTCCTCCTAAGCACCCTATCAGGAGGAAGAGTAGAATATCCCTTCTGAAGAGAATACTATCTTTTCTGAAGTTGTATTACACCCCTTTCAATGTATTGTGTGATTTTATAAAGATTAGTTCTTTGGTTGTTAGCAGGTTTGGGTAGTATAGAATAAGAAGCAGAGTCTCTGAGACTGCAACCTGCTAATGCTAGAAGCTGAGGTCTTCATGGTGATGCTCAACATAAAAAACCCTGATATTTGCGTCATGTGAGCATCAGCAGGACAGGACACAGTCACCTTCCCTTTCCACTCACTGCTAGGAAGTCCTCTGAATCTAAACCTCGAGGACGAAGAGAGGAGGAAAAGAAGTAAGAATGAGCAGAAAAGGAATGGAAAAGGCATGCTGCTGTGAAGCAAGCTGATGATCAGCAGTTTAAGGTGGCACGTGGGTGCCCAGGTCCAAAGCCTGAGCTTTATGTCTCAGGATCCTCGATGACTGTGTCTAATTCTCAGTTATATTAGCCTCCTGTATTGCTGCTTCACCTATTCCTTTTGCCTCCTGGGAACATTTTACAGTCAGCTGCTGTTGTGAAACACACTTTTTCTAGGGAAACAACACACGTTTACTCACTACAGAAAGGGATCCCCCCACAGACAGAAGTAACAATTATACCGGTGTCCAACTAGGTGAACTGATGGATTTTACCAGAGTTACAGGAATATGGGCGAGGGGTTGCTTACAGGAGCAGAAATGACTCAAAGTCACCTTTGTCACCAAAGCCTACCTCAGCATGAGTGATGGCTCTCCAAATCTGGAAACCTGAAGCACTCTATACAGCCTGAGGGCAGAAAAACAGGTTGTAGTCTTTCCAGGTGGCTGTTAGTCTGAGACTCTTCCAGGTAGCTCAACTGGTCTTTGCTCCTTCTGAGCAGATCTGCTGGTCTCTTCCAGGCTGCTTCACTGGTCTGAGAAAGACTCTCAGAGTCTTAACTATTTATACAGCCTTGGAGAAGGCGGGGCCCACTGAATTAAGTCAGTTTCAGAAATTTCCTGAAGGTATTTTGAGTTGTTTACTCCACCCCCCCACCCCCGCCCGGACCTGAGGACCGAACCCAGGGCCTTGTGTGAGCTAGGCAAGCACTCTACCACTGAGCTAAATGCACAGTCCCTGTTTACTCCTTCTTAAGGAGCTTTTCTGTGGAATTGAATGTGTCAATCCAGGAGGAAACTGCTATACAACAGCAGTAAAAAGATTCAATGATAAAAATGTGCACTTGAGCCTGTCATGCTCCTTATTATACCCTCCCAGAGAAGGCACATAATACTTGGAAGTTAATATGGCATTATAACTTTCAGCTACTTAGTAATATAGTATAGTAGGCCACAAAAGAAACCCTATCATCTTCGTTAAACATACATGTTTCTGACACATTTTGGATATATACCAGCTTGTTGTTATTCCTGGGCAATAGATCAGTTTATATTTACAAAACAAGACTGTTGAGGGGGCAGAAGAATGATACAGGGGTAGGGGTACACCCAACAAGGTTCACAGCAGGATCCCACACCACAGAACACTCAACCTTGTGGAGAGGACATGCAACAGACAGCATCAGGCTACACCACAACTCAGAACACATGTGTCACCTGATACTTGAGAGTGCATGTGCTGGGAACTTTGTTGAATACAGGAAATACTGGCCAAGGATTCTGAATTTCCCAAAAGGCCATGTATTAGGAATTTTGCTATCAGAACTGTGGTATAGGGTGACTGCAATGCCACTGAGTCCATCTGACTTGGCTCAGAGGGAGCAGCCTTCTAAAAGATTCTAAACCAGTGGTTCTCAACCTTCCTAAAGCTTCAAACCTTTAACACAGTTCCTCATGTTGAGGTGACCCAACACACCATAGAATTATTTCATTGCTACTTCCTAAGTGTAATTTTTTTTGCTATTGTTATGAGACTTAACAGAAATATCTGACATGCAGTATATCTGATAAGCAACCCCAAGTGGGTCCAACCCACAGGTTGAGAAGCACTGTTCTAAACAAAGGTAACCGTAGACAGCACAGGGTCTGATGTGGGAAAGATGTAGTATGGCAGAGTAGGACAGATGGAGAAGGGAAGGGTTTACAAGGCACACAGTAAGTGATTCAAGGCCAGAGAAAAAAGGATTGAAGATGACTAAAGAGAGGAGAAGGACAGAAACAGAGAACAGAACCTGGTATATCCAATGAGGTGACTTCCGTATCCCAAATACTGCAATGAATGTTCAAGTAACCTTCATCAAAATTCTGCCAGAAAGTAGGGGTTCAATAATAGGGTTCCATTCAGATGAAATCTTCATATGATGTCATATAGCAGAGAGACCCATTTGTCACCAAGAAAAACCTTCTAATCCCACGGAATCTGGAAATAATACCCACACAAGGTAAAGCTAAAAAAAGTCTTTGCATCTAGGAGGAGTCTTTTGAAAGAAGCTTAGGGCTCTAACCCATCATTAGAATCAGCCTCAGAGTAGACTCAAACCTCAGGAGTTAAGTCCATCCTAACCAGCTTTCATAGAAGCTGCCTGAAGCAATGCTTCTGCAATGTGATCCATAAGTAGATGTCAAGTATATAGGTCAGGAGTGAAGGCTCAACACTGAAGTATGAATACCTGGGGTCCTACATGAGAGGTCCAGGAGCTCAGGGATGTCAATGTTACAGCATCACAATGACGAAAGGAAAACGATTACTGAACTCTTCAACAGTACAAAGGGAGGCTGTTCCAGGGGAGCTTCTAGACAGGTATAGGAAAGGAGCTAAGCTCAGATTCAGGTGTGGGCCACAGTCAAGACAGCTTGTAGTAAAGTCGCCTCTTTGGCATAAGCTCAGATTCAGGTGTGGTTCACAGTCAAGACAGCTTGTAGTCAATTCTCCTCTTTGGCCTAAACACTGACCTACCAGGTCTGTGGCCCTGACTGTGGAGGATAAAGTTAATTTTAGTTACTTCTTCAGTGATGGCATGCATTTAGGGCCAAAACTGAGGTCACTGACACTAAAATGAAGCCTGGTTGGGACTAGAGAGATGGCTCAGTGGTTAACAGCACTTGGTACTCTTGCAGGGGATCTGGCTTCACATATAATTACCCACATGGTGGCTCACAACTATCCATAGCCCCACTTCCAAGGTATGTGATACCCTCTTTTGACCTCCACAGACATCAGAAAGGTACATAATGCACATACATACATGCAGGCAAAAGAGTCATTCACATAAACTAAAATAAATGAATGTAAAAAAATAAATGGCAGCCTGGGAATGTGGGAATTTCCAGCTCCAGAGTAGGGGGTAGAGTAGTGGATGGAAACCTACTCACATAAATCCGTTGTAGGAAGGCGTAATTCTGGCTGAATAAAGATAATAAGATTTTGTCTAAGTCAGGTCATGGTACCCATACTTCTGTTGGGTGTGTGCAAGGATGAGGATGCAGAGCAGACATTGGGAGTGCTAGGCTATGCAGGACAGCTCAACTGACTGAGCAGGAGCTTTGCTAAACGCAGACCAGGCAGACACAAAGTCCTAAGTTCAGAGTCCAGGCTCAGAGCTCAGGAGAGACTGGATGTCAGGCTCCTCCCCTCCATGACCTCAGGGTAGATAGCAGGGGAACAAAAGCATACTACTCAGTGAAAAGAGAGGAAAATTCCATGAGTCTGAGGTACCAGCCCTGTCTACTTGAGACAGGAGACATTGAGGAAAGCCGCGGGACCACGACCCTTTGTGATGGGAGAGGGGAAGCTGAGAATGTAAAGGAGTTAAGTTGAAGAAAGGGCTACACCCCGGATGGTGTGAAGGAAGGCACGGAAAGAGGCACAAGGCAGGCAGGGAGGCAAATGACAAGACTCAGAAGCATGGTGTCAGAAGCATGAAATGAGCCAAGGAGTGGGGAATGAGGCCTGAGCACAGCCCTTGCTCAGGCCATTGAGCATGGCACTTAACTCACAATTACATAGGGACTAGGAATACTTAGGGAAATATTCTCTCAGCTCTGGAATCACAAGGTGAATGCATGGAAATCCCAGGGCTTCTGGACTGACCCCAAGAATCAGAGACCCCTTTTCAACACACTCAGGAGTCCCATAAAAACCCTAAACTAGAAGCAATAATATACATGCAGAGGATTGGTGCTGACCCATGCAGGCCCTGTGCTTGCTGCTACAGTCTCTGAGAGTTCACAGGAGCTTTGCTCAGTTGATTTGGAGGGACCTGTTCTGGTGTCCTCCATCCCCTCTGGCTCTTCCACTCTTTCTGCCTCCTCTTCTCTGGGGTTCCCTGAGCCCTGAGGGGAGGGATTTGATGGAGACATCCTGTTTAGAGCTGAGTATGAGATGCACTGGATTGTTACAGGCAGCTTGATTGGGCTATTTACAGTAATTCAGAAGTCAGAGGCTTCCATGCTGACATAGGCTCTGGAAGCACTGTCCTAGTGCTGAGACCATGTAGTTACCATGTTAGTAACTACAGACTAAACTGTAGTTACTGGTACACTGGTTTGTGAAGTTGAAGTAAAAGGATGTCAAACTCTGCAAGTAACTCAATGAACCCTGATGGTATCCCTGTCCTGTGCCATTGGTGTTATCCCCATTTCATGGTTAAGGAAGCTATGAACAAGGCATTTCATTCAGGGTCCCAAGATATACAGAACTCAGGCTTTGGGATTTAGCTAAATAGAGCTGACACTGTCCATCCCATTTTCTTTTTTCTTAGCTGCTTCTTTCTTTGCCTTCTGCTCTCTTCCCCCTCTGAAGTTATAATCCAGTGGTCTCCTAGAAATTGTGTGGCAGTCAGTAAGAGGGAAAAACTGTCCTCTGAGGCCCAAGTACAAATGTTAAGTGCCAAACCGAGCTGTGGTGGCGCACCCCTTTAATCCCAGCACTCGAGAGAAAGAGTCAGGTGGAACTCTGTGAGTTCGAGGCCAGCCTGGGCTACAGAGTGAGTTCCAGGAAAGGTGCACAACTACACAGAGAAACCCTGTCTCAAAAAACCAAACAAGAAAAAAAAACCCCAAACAACCAAAGCAAACAAACAAACCAAATATCAAGTGCCTTTCCATGCTCTGCACTGCCATAAAGACTCCAGATTCCCATATTAACATGCTGTAGACTCATGGTCTCTGTCTCTTTATCTACACTGACAAACCCATGGATAGCCACGTAGTCAACTTTTAGAAACACACAAAATACATTATAAGGCATATGGGTATCTGTCAGGAAGAGGGGTACTGAACCTTCCCCACTTTTGACAGTGGTTATCTCAGGCACCTATTATTCTTTCTGGAAAGGTGTCATATGCCTTATAATGTGTCTACACCCACACATATATACAAATACAAACACATGAACACACACATACACATAAAGAAAAAGATACCTTAAAAAATTGAACTGAATTTTAATCCTGACCCTCCCCAAACTTCCAAGAGCAGCGAAAACCCTAGGTTGTGTTAAGTGTCTGTAGAGAAGAGCAGAAACAAACATTTAGGAAGACTTATGAAATTTTATATATGATATACCAATAGGCCAATTTACTCTTTTTCATGGGACATATTTTTCTGGATGATTTGTCCCTTTTGTTGAAATGTCTCATTTGTCCAGTATTCTTCAGATTCCTTAGCCTTCATTCTCTTGAAAGACAAAAACAAAATCCCTTCCCCAAGCCTAACTTTGGGGAGGTTCACTTTGGCAAGCTACATCTGATTAAATAAAAAGCATTGTTAGTGATATAAGTTAATTTTAAAGGGATGATCATGATGGTCGATGAACTATCACCTCTTCTAATTAAGAGGTCTCTCTTGTTCAAATCAAACCTTTATCAATTTTGATGGTTTCAATAGCTTTTTTTTTTCTCCTGTAGAAACAAACGCAAAACCTCGTCCCCAATGTAACACATATCCTGGTTCCCATTCTGAGGTCAGCACATCTTTAAAGTATATAGGCTGATTTAACTCAGTAGTTTTTTCTATTATCCAATGTCTCTCTGCAGCTATTGTTCCTTTCTCATTAGCATTAAGAAAATTCAAAGTTAATAGAGCATTATGTAATCTATTTCTGGGTTTTTTTTGTTACCCCTTTGTGTTTATTTAGCATATCCTTTAGAGTTCTATTTGATCTTTTTATGAATGCCTGGCCTATAGGATTATGTGGTACGCCTATAATACGGTTTATATTATAATAAGCAAAAAACTGTTTCATTGTATCAGAGTCTTATGCTGGAGCATTGTCAGTTTTAATTTGTGCGGGTACACCCATGATGACCATAACTTCTAGCAAATGAGTGATTACTGAATAAGTTTTTTAAAAACTCAGAGAAGTTTCCATTGAAATCCTGAATAAGTATCAACCATGTGGTGTACATATTTCAATTTTCCAAATTCTGCAAAGGTAAACACATCTATTCATTCCTCCAAGTACCCTTTGAGTTACACCCTGCTGGTAGTGGAGTCTGATTGTAGAAAGTATAAGTAGGACATTTTCTTATAATTTCCTTGACTTGTTGCCAGGTTATGGAAAAATCCTGTTTTAAACCTTTACTATTGACATGATGGTTTCTTTTAATGAAATTCTGAAGCCTTTAGCACATTTCCTATCAATAGTTTATCAATCTCATCATTACCTTGTGCTAGAGGGCCTGGCAGACCCATATGGGATCAGATGTGTGTTATATGTAAGGGATGTTTTCTATTCTTGATTATATTTTGTAACTGAATAAATAACAAAGTTAATTCTGACTCATCAGGGGTAAATTCTGCGTTATCAATATGTAATACCACTCTTTCAGCATACTGAGAGTCAGTTACTATGTTGGGAGGTTACGAAAAATTCATTAATACCATCAGAATAACATACAATTCTGATTTTTGAATGGAATTACAAGCAGTTTGAACCACTTTACTTAAATTTTCTGATTTGTGACCTGCCTTTCCTTGTTTGTTTGCATCTGCATAAAATGTACAGGATCCAGATATGGGTATTTCCCATACAATGTGAGGCAGAATCCAATCAGCTCTCTTTATAAGTTGAATTCTATCACTTTTGGGATATGTGCTGTTAATCTCTCCCCCAAAATTACTGCAAGCTGTTTGCCAAAATTCACTTTCTACCCATGATTTGTCAATGTCATCCTTAGTTAAATGTACTACAATTTCTGCTGGGTCTATTCCTAATTGACAAAGTCTCAATTTTCCTTTTAAAATTAAATCAGAGATCTTTTCCACATAAGTTTTTAATTTTTTACTCTGTTTATTTGGTAGAAATATCCATTCCAACATAATATCTTTCCTCTGCATTAAGATTCTTCTAGGAGAATGCTTAGAGGGTAAAATAACCAAAAATGCAATCAAGTTTGGAGCCACATGATCCACATGTCCTTCTTGTACTTTCTTTTCCACCAAGGCCAATTCTCTCTCAGCTTGAGCTGATAATTCTCTTGGACTATTTAAGTCCTTGTCACCTCCTAGGTTTTGAACGAATTACTCAGTTTATCATTTTTTTTTTACCCCAGCAACAGTTCGTAGATGGGAAATGTCTCCAAATAATCTTTGAAAGTCATTAAGAGTCCATAATTGATCTCCCCTAATATGCATATTTTGGGGTCTAATTTTTTGTAGACCTATTTTATATCCTAAATAATTAATAAAGTCTCCTCTTTGTATCTTTTCAGGAGCAATTTGTAATCTTCAACAAGGTAAATGTTTTTTTTACTTCTGGAAATATGTCAGAAAGGGGGAGACTGACCCTCCCCCACTTCTAACAATGGCTAACTTAGGAACCTATTATTGTTCTGAAAAGCTGTCATATGCCATATGTCACATGCCAAATATTGTTTTCAATACTGCCTGAATATTTATGTATTTACTTTCAATCCAACAGAAGTAAGGGACCGCATCAACATCCTCAGTGATAAGAACTGAGGTAAATATTACATGTGGAATTTAACAGAGATTATAAAATTATTATAATATGAGGTAATTATTTCTTAAGCAGGGGAGGGAGTGTCTTTTGTTTGGTTTTCGACAGTGCCATTAACTAGAATTATATTCAAACCCAGTCCCAAGTTCTTGATGTTGAGCTTGAGGAACAATGGCTGGCCAGCATTCAATGTACTAACAGGGACTCTTGTACTAGCAGCCCCTAAGCTGATCATGTCCACTTAGTTCTAAGCCCATTCTCTGAGCAGCAGTGTTAGGTGGAGGATGAGGTCCACAGAAATTTTCTACATGTTCATGCAAGGGTCCTGTGGTAAGTGTTTGTTCCCACCTTTCTCCCATACTCTATTCCCCAATTATCTTGCAATGCTACACAATTCACACTTCATGGTCATTTCTACAACCTAGGAGGAACAGGCAGCGTGCGCATGCACACAGATGCAAGCTAAAACTCATTCTGCACTCATGCCCTAGAAGCAAGGTTTAACTTCACATGACCTTTCACAACCCCATTCACAGTGGCTCCCTCAGATCCTCATCTTTTGGCCCACACCCACTATTTATGAAACAAAGCAAATACCACCTACCTCAGCAAGAGGTCAAAAAGCCCAGAGCAGTCAGTCAGTGAGGGAAAAGCCTATAGTACTCATCTGGAGAGGAGCAGTTGTTGACATCAACCATGAGGAACTTGGAGAAGTGTGGAGCATGCCTAGAAGGACACGTTGATGTCACCCTTTCCTCAGGCCCTCTCTTGGTGCCTCTCCTGTAGTAGAGACTGACTTTGAGGGTGGTCATTCCTGGGGCCCCACTTCTCTCTGTGGCTTCTGCCAACTACTAGTCATGGCCCGCAAGGTCCATTGGCAATATATATACGTTGTGAGGAATGAGAATGGTGAGGAGATAGCTGAGGTCTCCACCTTAGAGGCTGCCTTGGCGCTGGTGGGTGGCAACCCTAGTGGAGGTGACGCGGGCTGTGCAATGGAACTAAATAATGCAGCCCGCCAGGTCCGTGAGAACCAAAACGACTCTGAGGAGAGTAGTAGAGACCCGAACTCCTCTTCCTTGGAGCCTCACCAGGAGGAGCCAAGGCCTTCAGCCGAGCCTGTGATTTGGATTCCGAGGCGCCGTTCCTCACGAAGGCGGCGGCAAACCACATTCCAGTTCATACTGTGGCAGGTCGAGGAAATGGAAAAAATATTCAAAGAAACCCAGTACCCAGATGCGCTTGCCAGGTATGTGTCTTGCACCAGGAGCTATCCCCAACTTCCTTGTTGTCTCAGGTTGAGGTGTCCTTTTGTTCTTCGAGGCCCTGGTTTCCTATCATCCCTCCCTAAGCCACTGCTGTCTTCTCCCTCGGTGGTGGATACAGGAGGGTGCCTTATGTAGGGCTAAAAGTCAGTATTAGCGTGTAGTGTTGACCTGAAACAAGTGTACATAGTTAACACCACTCATTTCGAGTCATATTTTAATTACTGTAAAATATAAAGACATGAGTATAGTGTGTCAAAATACTCACTAGTGTAAAGTTCACCATTGTTAAGGATTTACACTTTGTTGGGTGATCTCCTCACCAGTAGTCTCATCATCTTCTCAGAAACTGTGTACCTATCCATCAACTCCTTTTGGTTTCCCTTTCCCTTCCCCTGGTGCTGTTTCTTAAATAAGTATAATTTGCTCAGCATACACTTTGGCATTTATTGTTAATTTTTAATACTGTGTTAAAATTATTCATCTCTATTGTTTAGAAACCATTGCAAAAGCAAGACTAGTTCTGAGAATGAAAGTTAAATGGGGGGTGTGAGGGAGGATAACAATATTAAAAAAGCATAGAAATCATTTATGATTTTGCAGTTCATGTAAAACAGTGCATGCTAACATTCGTGGATTTCTTTCTACAGGAAAGAACTTGCACGAGCTTTGAATGTTACTGAAGTCAAAGTGAAGGTCAGTAAATCCAAGCAAAGCCATTGAACAGTCAATCTACAGCCTTCCTCAGGTCTTGGGAAGCCTTGTCCTACGCACTTTTTTATTTAAGATGTTTTTCGTTTTACATACCAACCACAATTCCTCCTCCCTCCCCATCTCCTGCTCTCATCCCCACCCCACCGACTCCCACATCCACTCCTCATAGGGGGTAAGGTCTCCATTCTGAGTCAACAAAGCCTGGTACATTCAGCTGGGGCAGGACCAAGCCTCTCCCCCCTGCATCAAGGCTGAACAAGGCATCCCACCATAGGGAATGGGCTCTAAAAAGCCAGTTCATGTACCCAGGATTAGTCCTGGTCCCACTCTCAGGGACCCCACAAACACACCAAGACACAGCTGTCACCCACATTCAGAGGGCCTAGTTTGGTCCCATGCAAGCTCCCCAGCTGTCAGTCCAGAGTCTGTGAGCTCCCACTAACTCGGGTCAGCTGTCTCTGTGGTTTTTTCCATCATGGTCTTGATGCCCCTTGCTCATATAATCCCTCCTCCCTCTCTTCAACTGAACTCCAGGAGCTCAGCCCAGTGCTTGGCTGTAGATCTCTGCATCTGCTTCCATCAGTCACTGGATGTATGTTCTATGATGACAATTAAGGTAGTCACTCACCTGACTACAGGAGAAGACCAATTAAGGCACCCTCTCCACCACTGCTAGGAGTCTTAGCTGGGGTCATCCTTGTGTGTTCTTGTGGATTTCCCTATCACCAGGGTTCTCTCTAACCCCATAATGGCTCCCTCTGTCAAGATATCTCTTTAATTGCTCTCCCTTTCCATCCCTACTCCAACTTGGCCATCCAGATCCCTCATGCTCCCATCCCCTACCCCCTCCCTTCAACTCCTTTCCCAGTTTACCCAGGAGATCTTAACAATTTTCCCTTCCTGGGGTGATACATGCATGTCTGTCTTAGGGACCTCCTCTTTACCTGACTTCTCTTGGGTTGTGGATTGTAGCCTAGTTATCCTTTGCTAAAGAGGCTGATGCACTGCAGCTCTAGAGAGGCTGATGCACTGTAGCTCTAGAGAGGTTGATGCACTGCAGCTCTAGAGTGGCTTTTTCACTGCTGCTCCAGAAGCTGATGCACTGCAGCTTTAGAGAGGTTGATGCACTGCAACTCTAGAGAGGCTGATGCACTGCAGCTCTAGAGAAGCTGATGGACGGTAGCTGTAGAGAGGCTGATGCACGGCAGCTCTAGAGTGGCTTTTTCACTGCTGCTCCAGAAGTTGATGCACTATAGTTCTGGAGATGCTGATGCACTGCAGCTCTAGAGAGGCTAATGCACTGCACCTCTAGAGAGGCTGATGTACTGTAGCTCTAGAGAGCCTGATGCAATGCAGGTCTAGAGAGACTGATACACTGCAGGTCTAGAGAGACTGATGCACTGTAGCTCTAGAGAGCCTGATGCAGTGCAGGTCTAGAGAGTCTGATGCACTGCAGTTCTAGAGTGGCTGTTTCACTGCTACTCTAGAGAGGCTGATGAACTGTAGCTCTAGACAGGCTGCTGCTCTGCAGCTCTAGACATGTTGATGCACTGCAGCTCTAAAGTCTGAAGCACAGCAGCTCTATATAGGCTGATGCACTGTGGCTCTAGACATGCTGATGCACTGCAGTTCTAGAGACTGATGCACTGCAGCTCCAAAGAGGTTGATACACTGCAGGTCTAGAGAGACTGATGCACTGCAGCTCTAGAGTGGCTTTTTCACTGCTGCTCTAGAAGCTGATGCACTGCAAATCTAGAGAGGTTGATGCACTGAAGCTCTAGAGAGGCTGATGCACTGCAGCTCTAGAGAAGCTGATGCACTGCAGCTCTAGAGAAGCTGATGAACTGTAGCAATAGAGAGGCTGATGCACGGCAGCTCTAGACTTTCCTTTACCCAGTTACCATATATTGAATTAATATCAAGGAACTGGAACAAGTTGTAATATAAGCTTTCCATCCAATGAAAAAGAAACCACTGA
Organism: Peromyscus melanophrys; assembly: GCA_902168415.1. Classification (NCBI taxonomy): domain Eukaryota; kingdom Metazoa; phylum Chordata; class Mammalia; order Rodentia; family Cricetidae; genus Peromyscus; species Peromyscus melanophrys. The sequence continues at coordinate 6,591 of CABHPR010107856.1, read as the reverse complement.
AGTGTTTATACTGCTGGAAAAAGACAAGATCATGGCCTATTGCAGAAGTTGACACACAGCTGGTATTTGCTTTTGTGAGCTGAATAGAAAGTCAGTGTTATGTGCCTTAAAGTGGTTTTTGTCTCTTGGCTCTGGGGTGGAAGCCAATGCTAAAACCAATCCTGTCCTCCTCTGATTTTAGACATGGTTCGTCTATCGGAGAGCAGAAGAGAGGAAGAGTGAGAGGAGTGTAGTATTACAGAGCATACCTCTTAGTATTGAAAAGATCCTTCTCCTTATAGATAGGGACGACTATCCCTAGAGTACAATCTTTGTTCAGGAGCTAGAGGACAAATTGATGACCCATGTATTCAATGTCCAGCTTCACTAAAATACAGCACTCATGCTAACAATAAAAACATGAATTTCCAAGTTATTTAATTTCATGTGCTTTGGGGTTTTGTAGGATATAGATGTACACTCTTCAGGAAATGCCATTTAAAAAAAATGACAAGTTCTGGTTTTGTGGGGTGACATTTGTAAGTCATGAGTATTGCTTGCACAGATGACTATTCCCTACACATGGTAATTGTGAAACTGTGGATCACTTAAGTCTTTTTGATTCAGGCTCACTTGATCCTTTGAGAAAGGAATTCAGTAATAACCCTGCAAATGGGGAATCTAAGGAGAAGGTGGGCACAGAAAGTATTGATGGTGATGATTACTTTTTATTTAGGGAGGGGTCATACCAATTCTTTCTTTTTTCTTTTGATGAAAATAGACTTTTTTGTCACATAATATATCCTGATTATGGTTTCCCTTCCCCCTACTCCTCCCAGTTCCTCCCCCCTTACCCACCCATCTGGATATATCCCCCTTTCTGTCTTTCACTAGAAAACAGCTCAGGAGGGTGGAAGCCACCCCCAGGCCAGCCTGGTCCTCAAGGCCTGGGCTGGCTAAAGACATTGACAGGCAGGTGGGTGCCATTATGATGAGCAAATGTGTGGTGGAGAAATGGGAGAAAAAGAGAGGCAGAATGGTTTATGTGCTGTGGAAAGAGGTGGAACAGAAGAAGCTAAGGTGGTGAGGAGCCGGCTGAGGTGGGTGGCCTGCTTGTCACCCAGGGAAGTGATGACACATGGACCCCGGCTGCTGCAAAGGGCCATGTTTGTGTCCGCGGTCCTACTGCAGCTGGGGTCTTTGTTGATTAGTTAGATTTGTTTTGTTTTTATTTCTATCCATTTACCTTTGACTCTCACAATTTCATTTTTTAACTGCTGAATATTATTACATTGTGTAAATACACCACATTTTCTCTACTCATTCTTCTGTTGAGTGACATCTAGGTTGTTTCCAGTACCTGGATAATATGAACACATCAGCAATGAACATTAAGCAAGTGTCTCTGTGGTAGGGTGGAGCATCCTTTGGGTATATGCCCAAGAGTGGTGTAGATAGATATTAAGGTAGATTCATTCCCAATTTTCTGAGGAACCACCATATTGATTTCCATAGTAGTTTGCACTCCCACCAGGAATGGAGGAGTGTTCCCCTTCCTCCACATCCTTGCCAGCATGAGCTGTCACTTGCTTTATTGTTCTTATCCATTCTGGTGGATGAAATCTCAAAGTAGTTTTGATTTGCACTTCCCTGATGACTAAGGATGTTGAACATTTCTTTGTTTCTCAGTCATTTGAGTTTTCCTTCTTGAGAATTCTCTGTTTAGATCTGTACCTTACTTTTAATTGGATTATTTGTTTTTGTGATGTCTAGCTTCTTGAGGTTTTTTTTTTTATTTTTTGGAGATTAGCCCTCTATTGGACGTGTAGTTGGTAAAAAACAAAAAACAACAACAACAAGAAAAACAAAAACCAACTTCTCCCATTCTGTAAGCTGCCATTTTGTCCAGATGATGGTGTCCTTTGCCATGCAGAAGCTTTTCAGTTTCATGAGGTCCTATTTATTAATTGTGGGTCTTAGTGCTTGTGCTAACAGTGTTCTGTACAGAAAGTCGTTTCTTGTGCTAATGAGTTCAAGGTTATTTCCCACTTTCTTGTCTATCAGGTTTAGTGTACCTGTTTTTATGTTGCAGTCTTTGATCTATTTGGAGTTAATTTTTGTGCAGGGTGATAAGTGTGATCTATTTTGATTTTTCTACATGTAGCCATCCTGTTTGACCAGAACCATTTATTGAAGATGCTGTCTTTTATCCAGAGTGTATTACTGACCTCTTTATCAAAAATCAGATATCCATAGTTGTGTGGATTTAGAGACAGGAATACTTAATCAAAAAGCTAAGGACCCATGAGTGACCCTGTCTCAAATAAATAAATAATGAATGAGTGAATAAATAAATAAATAAATAAATAAATAAATAAATAAATAAATAAATAAATAACTAAGTGGTAGAGGGCTTGGGAGAAATTACCTCAGAGACTGACCTCTGCTTTTACATGCATATGCACACCCATACACATGTCAAATACACACACACACAGAGAAATGGTTTATTAATTTTTGCCTTGATCCATTTTTCCATCAGTAGTGAGTTGTTCAGTTTTCATGAGTTTGTCAGCTTTCTGTTGTTTCTATTGTTGAAATTCAGCTTTAATCCAGGGTTCAAATAAGATACAGGGGGTTATTTCAATTTTCGTATATCTGTTGAGACTTACTTTGTGTTCAAATACATGGTCAGTTTGGACCAAGTTCCATGAGGTACTCTCAAAAGAAGGTATGTTTCCACAAAAGAAAGTACATTCTTTTTTGTTTGGGTGAAATGTTCTGTAAATACTTGTTAGGTACATTTGATTTACAATGTCAGTTAGCACCAGCATGTCTCCATTTAGTTTTTGTCTGGACGGCCTGTCTATTGGCAAGACTGGGATATTAAAGTCTCCCACTATCAGTGTGTGAGGATAAATATGTGATTTAACCTGTAATAGTGTTTCTTTTATGAATTTGGGTACTCTTGTGTTTGGTACATAGAAGTTGAGAATTGCTAAGTCTTCTTGATGGATTTCCCCTTTGATAAGTATGTAATGTTCTTCCTCATTTCTGCTGATTAGTTTTGGTTGTCTATCCTTGATGTTGAGGTGTGTTTCTTAGATGCACCAGAAGAATGGGTCCTGTTTTCACATCTGTTCTGTTAGTCTGTGTCTTTTTATTAAGGAATTGAGACCATCAATATTGAGAGATACCAATGAGCAGTGTTTGTTGATTCCTCTTATTTATTTATTTTGTCGTTGTTGCTGGTGGTGGTGGTGGTGGTGGTGTTGGTGGTGGTGGTGGTGGTGGTGGTGGTGGTGGTGGTGGTGGTAGTGATGGTAGTGGTGGTGGCAGTGTATGTGTGTGTGTGTGTGTGTGTGTGTATGTGTGTGTGCGTGTGTGTGTGTGTGTGTGTGTGTGTGTGTATGTGTGTGTGTGTGTGTTCCCCCTCTTTTGATTTGCTGTCCTGAGATTCCCTGTATTTTCTTGGGAGTGGTTAATTTCTTTTGTGTTGAAGTTTTCCTTCTAGGGTCTTCTGTAGAAATGGATTTGTAGATATTGCCAAATTTTGGTTTTATCATGCATGTCTTTCTTTATCTTTTGTGATTAAAAGTTTTGCTGAGTATAGTAGTTTGGGCTGGCATCTGTGTGGTCCTTTAGAGGTTGTAGAACATCTGTTCATGCCCTTCTGGCTTTTAGAGTCTCCATTGAAAGTCAGGTGTAATTCTAATAGGTCTGTTCTTATATGTTACTTGGTCTTTTTCCCTTGTGGCTTTTTATATTCTGCTTTTGCTTTGTTCATTCAATGTTTTAATTATTATGTGCTGAGGGGACTTTCTTTTCTGGTCTTTTCTGTTCCAGTCTATTTGATGTTCTGTATGATTCTTGTATCTTTATAGGCATCTCCTTCTTTAGATTAGGAAATTTTTCTTCTATGAGTTTATTGAGAATAAATTTTTCTTCTATGATTTTGTTGAGAATATTTTCTGTACCTTTGACCTGGGTTTCTTCTTCCTCTATTCCTAGATTTCCCAGATTTCCTGAATGTTTTGTGCCAGGATTTTTTTTTAAATTTAATGTTGTATTTGACAGACATATCTATTTCTTCTATCGATTCTCCAGTGCCTGAGATTCTCTCTTCCATATGTTGGTGAGGCTTGATGCTGAGGTTCCTGTTGGACTTCTTAAGTTTTTCATTTCCAAATTTCCCTCAGTTTAGGTTTTCTTTATTGATTCTAGTTCCACTTTTAGGTTTTGAACTGTTTTATTCATTTCCTTCCACTGTTTGTGTTTTCATAGATTTCTTTAAGAGATTTATTCATTTTCTCTTTAAGGACCTCTATCATGTTCATAAAGGCTATTTTAATGTCTTTATCTTGTGTTTCAGCTATGTTACAATACTTAGGGGCTGCTCTGTTACTGTTTCTGGGATTTAGGGGAGACAAATTGTCCTGGCTGTTACTGTGTTTTTACACTGGTGTCTAAGCACCTGGGTTTGTGTAAGATTGTAATTCTAAGTGCTGGTATCTGATCTTGTCTTTCTTGGGTGGGTATTTTATTCCTTGGTTTCTATTGCCCTCTCTGGTTCTTAGGAGAGTGAGGTGGCTCTGTGTTGCCTTGTAGAAAATTCTTCTGAATTCCTGATATGTGTGGCCACTATGGGTTGCAGATAAAATGTCTTTCTAGGTACTGGGAGCTGACACTTAGGAATAAGGATGAGCTAGGAAGTGGGGAGAGGGTTCTGACGCACCCAAGGTGAGGAGGAAAGGAGGCTATTCCACCAGGATCCGCTTAGTGTCACTAAGAATGGAGGCAGAGAGTGAGAAGAGGCTGCAACAAGTGGTCTGCTACAGAACTGGGGATGAAGCTGGAGGAATGAACTTAAGAGGAGGAGGAGGAATAGGTTAAGATCTGTAATTACCCTACCCACTTCCCTGGCTCTAGTGGCCCATGGGTTCCCAGAGAATATGATAATGATTATTATTATCATTGCCACCTGCAACACAGCCATTTCTCTACAGCTTCATAAACATTGTATTTCATAATTCACCATAAAACATCAATCTTGTCTAGGTAGATTTTAGTAGAATACATGAAGCTAGTCTTCCATAGGTGACCAAGGATTACAAATCAGTATGAATGGAATAGTGTCCAGGAGGGAAATTAACTTTTAGAGCACATGATTTGAGCCCTTTCATAAACACAATAGTGCTTAAAAGCTGTCTTTTCTCTTGTGCATTTCTCAGTTATCAGTGTAATTGATAAGAAAGAACAAAAAGCATCTAACACATGGAGTATAAAACTCCTCCGTAACAACTGCTATTGCCTTCAGTATTAAGTTTCTGTGAAACCAACTCAGAAACTTAGCACTTTACCCAAGGCTTTTGGTGTATGTGTTTAAATCGAGAGGTTACTGCAATGTTCTTTGGACAAACTGGCAGGGGCTAAGGGGTGTGGTGGGTTCATGCTGCCTGGCTCTATTCTGTAGATGCAGACATTGCTCACTGTTTACATTTTCCTCTCTCCAAATGGAGATGGATATCCTTGGTGGAATCGTTCTCTGGGAAGATGATGCTGTTCTCCGTGTGCTACCAAAGGAAAGAAAAGGCTTAGCTTTGATTTCAAGGTGATGCTCTGGAATGATCTCATCCCTGGGCTTGTAACAGAGCCTTTTATAAGTGCTGCTGACTCCTATGCTATGATAAAAGTGTACTCTGTCTAATTTGGGACAGTTCCTTTTCCTTTGATGTCAACACATGCCATGTGCAACCAGTCAAAGCTAAGGAAACTTTGGAAGTAGTTCTGGACACATCTAGAAAGGTCTTTTCAGAATGTGGGGTGCTTTATGGATCAGAGCATGGTCACAGGTACTGACATGCCTGTAAAGAACAATTTCCTCATTTTCCAGTTCCCTGTGAGCAAGTTGTAGCTAAACAATAGAGCATTTCCTTCCTAATCAGGAGTCTGATATACATGAAAGGAAGGGGACATGGGGCAGGGTACAGCTGTATAACATCAGAAAGATGTCTCCCTGTCTTTTAGGGGCTGTGTGTGAAGGACAGGGGAGTGTGGTCTGTTGTACTGTACAGAAAGGACTCAATACACTTTTATCAGGAAAATGTAAATAGAATAGGAAGAAAGAGGCTACTGTTTAATCTAGTTCCAAAATGATGGTGTATTTATTTCATCCTTGTAAAGCTTAACAAAAAATTCCAATGCTGTGGACCAACAAAATGGCATAATGGGTAAAAGTGTTTGCTGCTAAGCCTGATGATCACAGTTAAATCCATGGGACACTCGTGGTACCATTCCCTGGGCAGGTAGTCATGGGCTGTGTATGGAAGCTAGATAACTAAGCATGAGCCTGAATAAGTCGGCCAACAAGCAGCATTCCTCCATGGTTTTTGCTTTAAATTTCTGCTTGAGTTCTTGCTCTGACTTCCTTCCATGATGGACTGTAACCCCTAAGTCCCAAAGTCTTCCATATTCCTCCAAAAAACAGCATGATCAGGCCTGTCACAGCAATAGCCCACTTCCCAGTACCAACTTCTCTCTTAATTACTTTTCTATTACTGTGATAAGATACCATGATCAAGGCAACTTCTAAAAAATGGCTTATTAGGGGGC
>CABHPR010107854.1:0-16536 GCA_902168415.1 Peromyscus melanophrys | reverse complement strand
TAATACAGTGCTCAAGGTTGTTTGCAGAGATGATAATTTACGTTATTCCAGCTGTGTTGTTTCTGAGGCCTGCATGACAAGTCCTCCACAGGATGCTTTGCTAAGTGGACCATCTGCTTACTTTGCCTTCCCAAAACTGTGTCAAAGGGCCCCACACTGCATGGAGACTTATCAAAGCTTGGTCAGGTCTACAGGGTCATCGGGGGTGCTGAGAAGCCACATTGCTTCATACCCATACATGCCATTGTCTACTCTATTCATAACCTTGTAAGAGACACTGCAGTTGTCAGTTCTACTAAACAATGGGGAAGAACAGCTAGTGCTGAAGGTTTGCAGAACCCACATGATTTATAGAAGGATCTATGGAAAGTTGTAAGGTGAAATTATAGGGAAGATAAAGGGAGCTTTTTGAAGCAATCTTCCCACTAAGAGCTTACAGAAGGTTTAGTATCACAGCTGCCCAGGAAGTCTAATTATCCTGGTCTCTGTGGGTTTGCAAAACACATATATCAAATAGGAAAAGCAAGTAAGTGGGAAGATAGTAAAAGACAAACATGCCTCTTTACCTTCTAACGGATATATAATAAAAACCAGGCTTTGTTAGAAACTGCATAAATTCCATGAGGGAATGAAAATATAATGCTCTAGTTTCAATATCACATAAACTAGTTGTTAAATAAAATGAGAAGATGTAAGACTAAGTACTTCATCATTGTGACCACAACTGAAAAGTGATAGAAATTAAAAGTTAGAAAGTTAAAGAAATTTAATGTTGTATATCTTAAAGAGTAAAAAAAAAGAAGCAGCTCCTGTAATTACATATTTATAGTTGATATGTATTATTACACCTGATGATTCTAAAATAATTTCAGAAATATATATATATATATAATACACACACATGAGTAATGTGGCTGAGACCTCTGCTGTAACAAGATGAATCAGCTGCTGACCTGGCTACAGCTTCTAGAACTCAACTCAGTTTTGGCTTCAAATCCTTTGAAAGAGAGTGAGTTCAGATAGACCATGCATGCCATCCAATGTGCATCAGAGGTACTGGGCTTCAGAAGCATAGGAATTTAAGACTATGAGACACAACCCCTTACACACACACACATACACACACACACATACACACACACATATGATACTAACATACTAGATTAAAATAATATATAAAATTATAGAAAACCACTAATTAGGATTATCTTTTAATGTCTTAAATGTTTACTTCAAATTTAAAGTAGTCTTGTGACTTATTTTTGTTAGATTACAGACCAGACAATGCCTGATACTTAAGATACTCTCCTGAGAGTGGTGTCTATGCATCTCTAGATAACAGACTTCCAGATGGCCCCATCCTTCACTTGGCTTTGGCAGAGTGTGTAGCCTCAGGCACATGAAATGGGTACTGATGTGCACTGGTAGTCACACACCCTCCTACGCATGCCATCCTTGCTTCCTGATGCCTGCTTAAGGTGGGAAAAATTTGAAAGAAGTTGGGGGAACAAAATTATAATCCTAATACACTGTATGAAAAAATGCTGTGGATATCACTCTGTATAAATAAAATGCTAATTGGCCAGTAGCCAGGCAGGAGGTATAGTATAGGTGGGACAAGCAGAGAAGAGAATTATGGAAACAGGAAGCCTGGAGAAGAAACTCCAGCCTGCTGTGCAGGGAGAAGCATGCAAAGGCAACAGATAAGGCCATGGAACACGTGGCGACATATAGATTAACAGAAATGGGCTGAGTTTAAGTGTAAGAGCTAGTCAGTGGTAGGACTGAGCTAATAGCCAAGCAGTTTAATTAATAAGTTTCTGAGTGATTATTTTATAAGTGGTTGCAGGGTCTGTGGGGCTGGGCAGGACTGGAGAAACCTTCAGCTACAAAAAAATATTAATTAAAAAGGGAAAAGAAAATGAGTGAATACAGATCTTGCAGTGGACTTCAATTTAGTTCCCAGCATGCACACTTGGAAGCTCACAACTGTAGTCAGAAGATTTTCTGTGTCGGGCCCAGCCACATGGTCTCTTAGCTGCTTATAAAATAATCATTCAGAAGCTTATATTAATTATAACTGCTTGTCCATTAGCTCAGGCTTATTACTAACTAGCTCTTACACATAAATTAACCCATAATTATTATCTATGTTTAGCCACGTGACTTGAAACATTTTCTCAGTTCTGCCTTGTCATCTTGCTTCCTCTGTGTCTGGCTGGCATCTCCTGACTCAGCCTTCCTCTTCCCAGAATTCTCCTTGTCTGCTTTCCTGCCTACACTTCCTGCCTGGCTACTGGCCAATCACTGTTTTATTTATCAATCAGTTAGAGCAACACATATTCACAGAAGACAGATCGACATCCCACAGTACACAATCCCCTGTAACTCCAGTTCCAGGGGAATTTACACTCTATTATGGACTCTGCATGTACCTGCATTCACCTGTAAAAAGTTTTACACACAGACACATGCATATACATGTAATTTAAGATAAAAACATAACCACAAAGAGAAGAGGTATAATTTTTTTTAGCTAAGGTATGGGGCTATATTGAGGAGAAAAAGACTAGGTACATGGAAAAGCTGAGACCTGGTCTCTCTAGTCTGAAATTCAAGGATCCTACATGGCAAAGACAGAAATGTGTGCCAAGCAGGAATTTCATAGAGGAATCCTTAAAGTAAGCAGACTAGAAGGCAAAGGAAAGACTCCTGGGGTTGTGTCTCATAGTCTTAAATTCCTATGCTTCTGAAGCCCAATACCTCTGATGCACATTGGATGGCATGCATGGTCTATCTGAAGGATGGAGTCTGAGGACCTGAACTCACTCTCCTCCAAAGGATTTGAAGCCTAAACTGAGTTGAGTCCTAGAAGCTGTAGCCAGATCAGCAGTGGATTCATCTTGTTACAGCAGAGGTCTCAGCCACATTACTCAATAGACATTTAGGGTCTGAGATGCTACACAAATAGAGAATGTAAAATTTCAGAAGTGGAATATGATGGCCCTTCTTATAGACGTAAGTTTGGGTGAAGGGAACAGATTCTGGGGATATACAACTCAGCAAAATGAAATAAAGTCTGAATATTTCTATAGTTCTTCAATAATTTGAATGTATAGCAATACTTTCTTTCAAATTGCAGGCTGGCAGAATGGTTTGGTGGGTAAATGATTGCCACCAAAGATGGCCACCTGAGTTTGAAACTCAGAATCCACAAGGTGGAAAGAGAAAACAAACTCTGAAGGTTGTTCTCTGGTTTCCACATGTGCCACAACACAGTAACACACACAAACACAGTCAATCAAAGAAAGTAAAATAAAATAAAATCTCCACAAAAATGTCCAGGTCCCACAGTATTATTATTTACATCTATTAAATGTTTCAATACAAATTATATCACATAATTTCAGTAAATGAAGGAAACACTTCCAAACTTATTTCATACAGCCAACAGAGCCACAGTATGAAAATTAGACAAAGACATCACAGAAGATGAAATTATGGAACTATATGTCATGAATATTAATGTGAAAATCTTCAACACTATTCTAGCAAATTGAATTCAGCAACAAATAGAACATATACAGCGATACTGGATTCTATGCAGTAATGAAACTTTGCTTTAAAAATTAGAAATCAATTGAATCCAGAAAATTAACCAAAAACTAGAAAGAAATACTTTGATTATCTCGGCAGGTGCAGAAAAAGCAATTGGCAAAACTTAAACCTGTTCATACTAAACACTTTCAGCCAACTATCTTTAATCTGATAAAGAACATTAATGAATACTCCACAGCTGACACTAGAGATATGATGGGCTCTCAATGGTGAGACCTGTATTGCCACATAGTACTCCTTGCTCTAGGGGACACTGTCCTTGGTTAATTAGCTGCTACTACACCAAGGAAATTCCAAGTCAGTTTTGAAAAAGAATTTGTGGTTTGTACTGGGCCCCCACAGTGGCAAAAGACAGAACACTTGTCATAAATCATTAAAAGAAAAGTATATCCTAGCTCACATAATTTAATGCAGACTTGAGTAGTACAATCTAGAGGGAAAAAATAGCAACTGTGTGTAGCATGAATCTTAAAGGTACTTATTAATAAAGTCAAACCTGAGCCAGTTATTGGGGTGAACACTGGAAGGTCAGAGAGACAGAATAAGCCACAGCTATCTCACCTAGCCGGATCCTCAGCTGGTCTTGTTTCCTCAGACTGGAGGCCTCTGAGTCCTCATCCAGAATGGGTCTCAGCTGAACTGCTGCTAGAAGCCTGAAAGCTTAACCAGGCCAAATGCTTAACCAGGCCAAATGCCTCTCCAGGCCAAATGCTTCTAGTTTCTGGTTCTCACGCCTTATATACCTTTCTGCTTTCTACCACCACTCCCTGGGATTGAAGGCGTGCTTTCTGGGATTAAAGGCATGTGTCACCTTGCCTGGCCATTTCCAATGTGGCCTTGAACTCACAGAGATCCAGAGGGATTTCTGCCTCTGGAATGCTAGGATTAAGGGCGTGTGCCTAACCTCTCTTTAACAGTGTGGCTGTTCTGTCTCTGACCCCAGATAAGTTTATTAAGGTACACAATATTTTGGGGAACACAATACCACCACAACTGTGTATGGGCTCAGAGAAAAGACTAAGACATCTCTTATAAAATGTATAGCTAGAATTTTAAGGTAGATTTATCAAACTGGCAGGTGAAAGCCCTATATATAGACAGTAATTGTGCCTATCTCTATGCCTTAGATGTAAGATTAACCTCAGTTTCCAACTTGACCACATTAAGAAACACATGGAAGATTAATAAAGTAGATTTCTAGGTGTGTCTGTGAGAATGTTCCCAGAAACTATTAACACTAACAATTAACAAGGCTATTAAGCGGAAAGGACCTACACAGAATGTGAAAGCAGCACCTAATAGTCTGGGAGCCAAGGTGGAGTAAAGGGGAAGAAGAAGGCAGCTCTTAAACACAGACATGCTCTACTAGGTTTCCTTGAAACCATGAACAGAGTGGCTCCCCTTTACTGTGCTTTCTCTCTCTTAATTCTCTATACCACCACATACCCACAGTACTGGAGCCAGGTGGCCATGGATTCACACCTCTGAAAACATTAGCTAAAATTAATATTTTAGACTTTAAAGCATTTCCATGAAATGTATAACAGTATAAAAAAGTACCAAAGCCATACTAGCAATAAATATTTCTAAATTTTTAATTTCTATTAGCATTGGTATGAAACATATTTAATTAAAAATTAAGAAAATATAGTAAATGTTGTAAGCAAGCACATTACACAGGAAACAAGAAATCTTGTCACTAAAAATATGTATGTTGCTTATGTACAGTGCTATACAATGAGAATGCTGATGATCTCCATTACTCCTCCTCACCCCCAGCTTGCTCATGTAGATCTCATCCATTTCTCCATCACTGGATGATCCCTGTGTCTTTCCTAGGGTCCTCCTTACTGTCTAGTCTCCCTGGAGGTGTGGGTTGCAGTATGGTTATCCTTTGCTTTACATCTCGTATCTATGAGTGAATACATACCATGTTTGTCTTTCTGAGTCTGGGTTACCTCACTCAGGATGATATTTTCTACTTGAATCCATTCGCCTGCAAACCTCATGATGTCATTGTTTTTCTCTGCTGAGTAGTACTCCATTGTGTGTATGTACCACATTTTATTTATCCATTCTTCAGTTGAGGGGCATCTAGGTTGTTTCTAGGTTCTGGCTATTACAAATAATGCTGCTATGAACATAGTTGAGCATGTGTTCTTGTGGTATGATTGAGCTTCCTTGGGTATATGCCCAAGAGTGCATAGCTGGGTCTTGAGGAAGATTGATTCCCAATTTTCTGAGAAACTGCCATACTGATTTCCAAAGTGGCCGTACGTGCAGTCTTGCTGCAGGGAGGAGGGGCTTGGACCTGCCTAAATGGAGTGTACTGGGCTCTGCTGATTCCCCATGGGAGACCTTGCCTTGGAGGAGGTGGGAATAGGGGGTGGGTCGGGTGGGAAGGCTGGGGGGTGGGAGGAGGGAGGACCGGGGTGTAGCTTGAGTTTTCCTGCCTGGCCCACAGTCAGGACAAATCTCTGTCACCTGCCAGTCCCACAGCCACTCAGACCCAACCAAGTAAACACAGAGACTTATATTGTTTACAAACTGTATGGCTGTGGCAGGCTTCTTGCTAACTGTTCTTATATCTTAAATTAATCCATTTCTATTAATCTATAAGTTGCCATGTGGCTCGTGGCTTACCAGTTCCTTACATCTTGCTTCTCATGGTGGTGGCTGGCAGTGTCTCTCTGACTCAGCCTTCCTGTTCCCAGAATTCTCTGCTTGTCCTACCTATACTTTCAGCGTGGCTACTGGCCAATCAGCATTTTATTTATACAGAGCGATATCCACAGCATGGGGGAATCTGTGGTTGATATGTAAAATGAATAGAAAATCTCTTAATTAAAAAAAAGAATGCTGATGAGATTGATGTATACATTGAATGCAATTTTAATCATACTTGTAGGGATTTTTTTTTCTTCTTTTGAGAAATTCAAAGACTAAAATTTAAAGAGAATGGAAATACAAAATATTTTTTTAAAATAACACAAGGTATGTACTAGATCTTGAGGAGAAAGCTTAGTGTGTAGAGATATTAAAAATCAAACATGAGGACCTGAGTTCAGATCCTCATGACCCATGTAAAAGGCAAAAGCAGTGGCCGTATCTATAACCCCAATGCCAGGAAGGCAATGTGACAGACTGATTTTGGAATTCACTGACTTCTAGTCTGGTTGAAATGGTGAGATCCAGTCTCAGCAAGAAATCCTGTCTCAAAAAATAAGGCGAATATCAACTGAGGGCACTCAGTATCGTAGTGTGAATTTAAATTGGTCTTAACAATAAAAACCCAGAGTCAAATACTGGGGTAAATGTTGAAAGATCAGAGAGGTAGAACAGCCAGCCACTAGAAAAAACTTCTCTCTCTCTTTTTCTTTTCTTTTTTTTTGGTTTTTCGAGACAGGGTTTCTCTGTGTAGCTTTGCACCTTTCCTGGAACTCACTCTGTAGCCCAGGCTGGCCTTGAACTCACAGTAATCTGCCTGCCTCTGCCTCCCAAGTGCTGAGATTAAAGGCGTGCACCACCACGACCCGGCTTAGAAACACTTCTTATCTCTAAGAATCCTCAGACTGAAAGGGGGCTGAGATTCTGTCTCTAGGAATCCTATCTCCACCTCCTTCTTTCTGGGATTAAAGGTGTGAGATCGTGTGTGCCATCACTGCCTGACTCTGTTTCTCTTTTAGACTGGATCAATGTTGTATAGCCCAGGGTGACCTTGAACTCACAGAGATCCCTCTGCCCCTGCATCCCAAGTGCTGGGATTAAAGTTGTATGCCACCACTGCCTGGCCTCTATGGCTAACCACTGGCTTAGCTCCACACTCTGATTTTCAGGCAAGCTTCATTTGTTAGATCACAAACAAAATATCATCACATTTCCTCCTTTTTTGTCTAAAATTAAAAAAAAAAGTGTCGCTAGAAGTTTTCCTGTGTCCTACCTGATCTGCAGCCTCTCAGATCCAAGAAAATACACAGAGGCTTATATTAATTATAACCGCATGGCCATGGCTCAAGCCTTTTGCTAGCTAGCTCTTACATCTTAAATTAGCCCATAACTATTAATCTATGAATCATAGAAACATGTTCTGTGGTTCACCTGCGTCCCATTACATGTTGCTCCTTGGGCAGCTTGCTGGCATCTCTCTCTGCCTTCTTCCAGTCTCTCTCTTTAATTTTCCCACCTTCCTCTAAGCTGCCTTGCCATAGGCCAAATGGCTTTATTTATCAACCAATCAGAACAACACATATTCACAGTGTACAGAAAAACATTTCCCCATCAAAAGGGTATAACTAATAAAAGAAAAACTATATTCAATAAATATAAATACAATAACTCCATACAATATATAAGGCAACAAATACATCAACAATGTCTAGTCCATTTGCATTTGACCAATTCAGAGAAAATATTCTATTATTTATTCTAGATTGGTGAGTCCAAAATGTACCTAATTTACTTTCTATCCTAACTTGTATTACCAACAGAAAACTATCTTATGATGTCTTTCAAACTTATATACTTAACACCTCTTAGTGAGTTTTTTTTATTTCTTTTTTTGCTTATTACAATATAAAGCATATTACAGGTATACCACATAATCCCACAGGATAAGATCAACTAGAACTCTAAAGGATATGATAAATAGCCATGAAAGTGGTAACAACCCCCTCAAATAGATTACATAATGCTCTATTAACTTTGAATTTTCTTAATGTTAATGAGAAAGGAACGACAGGTGTGGAGAGACATTGGATAATAGAAAAGAAAACCTACAGAATTAAATCAGTCTATATACTTTAAAAATGTGCTGATCTCAAAATGGAAACCAGGATATATGTTATATTGGGGATGAGGTTTTGTCTTTATTTCTACAAGAGAAGATAAGCTGTGGATACCATCAAAATTGATAAAGGTTCGATCTGAACAAGAGACACCTCTTAATTAAAAGAGGTGATAGTTTATCAACCAACGTGACCATCCAATTTAAACTATTTTATACCACTAACAAATGCTTTTCATTTAATCAGCTATAACTTACCAAAAGGGAACCTCCCTAAATTTAGGCTTGGGGAAGGGTTTTTGTTTTTGTCTTTCAGGAGAATGAGGGCTAAGAAATCTGAAGAACACTGAACAAATGAGACATCTGAGGAAAAAGGACAAATCATCTAAAAAAAAAAAAAAGTCCCAAGTGTAGTAGGTAGCCATGCCAGCTTTGGTCTGGAAGTTCCAACCCCCATTGCAGCTTCAGTAACTATCACGCCTACAAGGTGGGGCCAAGGGAGGGCCTGAAGACCTGAGATTGGGACACGCAGCACTCTCTTGTTCCTGGACCTGGATGTGAGAGGTAGACCGAGGAGAGTTCTCCAGAGAAAACCGCTGGACTGCGCTGCGTCTTTTCCAGAACCCGCTACCTACCTATCCCTTCATTTGTAAGTTACCCACTAAATAAATCTTCCTTTTAACTACATGGAGTGGCCTTAGTAATTTCACCAATACCCAAGAAAAGGAGTAAATTGGCCTATTGGTGTATCACATATAAAATTTCCTAAGTCTTCCTAAATGTTTGTTTCTGTTCTTCTCTACAGACACTTAACACAAATGGTCTCTTTGTAGCCCCAGGTCAACTAAAATTTAAAGCTGGCTTTGGAGTTGGAGAATGGCTCTCTCCTTCTCTAAACCCAAGCAGGTTGTTAAAAGAAAATGCAAAATCTCTGTATCATGTCAGAAGAAAGAGCTATCTTCTGATATGGGACAGAAGAAAACAGAAAAATTAAGGGACTGTTCTATTGCCACTAATCTCAGTTCTTTGATTCTATTTTAATTCTTTAAACTTTTCTTAAGGTATGAATTTTATATCAAAATTTGTAAGATTAATATATATATATTAAACTTTTGTGTTAATGACTTGCTATTTCATCTGATCTCCAGACAAACTTTATTTATTAACATACAAATAAAATATCACCACATTTCAGCACAAATAAAATATCACCACAATTGAGTCTCTTTTAAATTCCTCTGTCTGGGTCTACACATCTTCATGATTTGTTTTAATAAGTTTTTCTAAACTTTTATCTTGGCGCTCATATTAACCAACTTTTTAATGATAAAACAAAAATGATCAAACAGATAATATTTATAATTGACATTATGCAAATCCCATAAAAGTTAATTATCCCCTCATTCAATGATTCAATTTTCACACCATCCAGTGTATTATTAAACAAAAACCTAACTCCCTCCATTGTAATAGTGTTTTCCACTATTAATGTAAGAATAAAATCTCTCTGTCTTTTTTTTTTAACTAAGTCCCTCTTGAAGAAATCCCAATTGCTCCACCAAATCTGCTGACAATGACGACTCAGATGACTGTGAAGTGAGTCAAACCAAGAAAACACAGAAAGGATAATTACTGCTTGACTGTTGTTTTTGTTTGTGTGGTTGCTTGCTTGCTTCAGTGGTTTTGGTCTTTTGTTTTTAAACAACTGGATACGTTTTAATGGATTGCATAAGGAAATTCATTTTATATGGTGTGTGTGTGTGTGTGTGTGTGTGTGTGTGTGTGTGTGTGTGAATTTTTTGCTTGGATATAAGCATATGTATCATGTGCACACCAGATACCTGAGGAAGCCAGAAGAGGGTGTTAGATCCCCTGTGACAGTAGTAACAAATGGTGATCTGTAATTTGAGTGCTGGTACTTGAACCCAGGTCATCTGTAAGAGCAGGAAGTACTCTTATCCACTGAGCCATGTCTCCAGCACATGCATAAGGGAATTTTTGATTGCTCTGCTCATACTCTGTTTTCTTCTTAAAAGAATGAATCAAAGTATAAATGTCAAACCTAATCCCATGATGATCCCCTAATAGAGCACAAAAAAATACATCACCATGAGATAGGTGTTTCCTAAGACACACAGGAAATTGTGCATATAAGAAAATGTAATAAATTGGAGAGCATCAAATTTAAAACTTTTATACATAAAGAACAATTAAGTAAATTGAGTAGAAAAACTGTTTCCATTAAACATAGCTAGCAAAGGAAGAACATCTAAAACTCAATAATCAAAAGAAAAGACAACTTTAACTTGGAAAAACACGTGAACAAACATTTCATGGATGGAATCTACTCTACTTCGATTTTTCCATAGTCTTCATGATTGTATTCATTTTCTAAAAGTATTTAAACTGTTGACTGAAACCCCTTGAAGGATAAATAACCCTCCAATTACAACACTTAAAAATATTTACACTTTTCTAAATTTTCCACTTTGATCTGTATGTTTACTTTCTCTGCCGGTCTATGAGAATACTCTCTCACATTTCTAAACAGTTTTTCTCTGTATCTGTATTAGTTATACTCTTCTCATATACACAATGTATGAAATGAACAGACTTAAGAAAAGAAGGGTTATATATTGGATCACAGTTCAAGGGTTTTTCTGAACCTGAGGACTGTAAAGTAGTACACTATATTGCTTTAAGATATAAACTTTGTGGTGATTTTTGTTGTTGCTGTTGGTTGGTTGGTTTTTTTGTTTGTTTGTTTTGTTTTTTTTTTTTTGAAGACAGGATTTCTCTGTGTAGCTTTTGGAGCCTGTCCTGGAACTCACTTTGTAGACCAAGCTGGCCTCGAACTCACAGAGATCCGCCTGCCTCTGCCTCCCAAGTGCTGGAATTAAAGGTGAGTGCCACCACTGCCCGGCCTTGTGATGATTTTTTTTTCTAATATCAATGAGAATATTAATTTGGGACGAAAGTGATGGTACAGCAATTAAGACATTTGTTGCTCTTTCCATCAACCAAGGTTCTTTTCCTAACACCCATGTCAAGTAGTTCACAACCACCTGTAACTTCATTTAGGGTCATATGAAGCCTTCTTCTGCCTGCCTTAGGCACTGCATGCATATAATATGTATTTATTATATAGTGATGCAAAGGCACATTAAGTAAATATATTTAAATTGTTAGTATAGGTGCATAAGATCTTCTATTAAATTGGTTCCTTTAAAGGGGTGTGATATGACACTTCTACACCACTTGATAATGACTCCAGAAATACTCCCTGTATCTGCCCCTAGCCAAGTATCCTTAGATTTTCTGCACCTCCATTTCCTCAGACTCTCCTGATTGTAAGAAAGTAAGCTCTCATAGCATTCTTTTTATCTTCTAAAGTCAACAGAAAAGAAATGTAGCATATGTTTGCAGCAATTTAAATTATTCTGCTTTGTCATCCTTGAATGCATACATGATCATTTTATTATGTACATAAAATATGGATAACCCTTCTGTTTTCCCTCATCTTTTGTCTTTTCATATACCATACTAGTCTCTGCCTTTTAAAATTATGAAAATATTTTATAAACCTTTATCTATTTCTCATGTTCCTTGGAACTGTTGTTTATTGGTGTAGTCGTGATTTGCAAAACAGCACTTGAATTATCTCTGTCTCTTTATTGGACTCTCACGAAACTGTGCCAAGGGTACAAAACCTAATTCTCTTTATTCTCTAGACATCTATAATTCTTAAGCTTTGTCTAACTCTGACCATCACTGCTTTCTCTCTAAAGCAATTATCTGAGTTAAGGACAGAGGACAATGGTGCTAAAATGTTATCCGTGGGGAAAAAAAACCCTTAATTTATTATAACATGGCTAACACACATATATCTTCGTTACTATTTGCTACTCTAAAATAAGTCAGCTCTTACTGGTAGTGCTGTCTGATAGGACTTTAGTTTGAAAGTTGATAGAGGAAATTACTTAATCACAGTGAAAAGTCATCACAAATTAAATTATGATGGAGCATCCAAGGTAAGCTGAAAGAGGAGCAATCTCAAAAGTTGATAATGGATAATTTTGTCATTAACTCATTTTACTTACTTACTCTAGCACATTCTCTGACACATAATCAAAATTGGACTTGACTCCAATGTATTTAACCAGAGAAGAGTGTCAAAGGGTGCTGGAAGGGAAAGGTGTGTGTCTTGTGTTTTAGAGACAGTGTATTTTCCAGTAAACTCTGATAATTCAGTTATAGACACTGATACAATTATAGATGGCCAGAGCTATAATAACTGAAGTCAGATCAGGTCTACCACTTTTTACTCTTCTTTCATTCGGGTAACAAGGAACTAAAGCCCTATTTCTTGAGTGCCTGTGGATTCCAGGCATAGTGCAAAGGAACTTTGTGTATATTCTCATTTGGTTTTGCCCTAGTAAAATTGGCATGTTCTTGTAGTCCAATGTGATGTTTTGAAAGCTGCAATAAAATATATTTTAATGGAAAAAATCAAACATTATATCCTGTGGGATGACTCATCCCTAATGGGCTTGAGAGCCAGGGCTTGAGGGCCAGATGGCCCAAACAAGTAAAAAAGATACTTTGTGAGAGCCAGCCTGGGTCTGCCTGATGGTCTTAGCAACAGCAGCTGAAACATGATCTGGAGATGACCTGGACCAACAAGAGACAGCCATGTCACACCAGCAGATGCATATTTATCAGACCTCCCCCAAGGGTGGGGTGGAGGGTATATATGGCTTGCCTCTTCCTGAATAAACTGACCTTGTTGTTTCGACATTCTCCCAGAGTCTGTGTGGTTTGACTCTGCGCCTACTTGGCCCCTATCCCCAAAGGGAACAACAGAAAGGACCCTGCTACAATATACCATATCCCCCACATTTTAGAGCATCATATACAGACAGCAAGACACTGCCATTAGGTCTGTCCTGCTACAATACAAAGTTCAATTCTGGAAACTGAAATTCTCTTCTGCTGGAATGATCCAAGTATGGTCTGAAGCAGCAGGGCCTGGATCTCAAAGATGCTTTTGGAAATGCATAGTGCTGGGTCCTAATACTGAATCCCAATCTATCCTGGGAACTTGACAGCCATAGCAGGCTGAATTTCTGAATAAGCATTCTAGTTTAAAAGCACTGCTGTGCCTTCACCTCCCTACATATTTCCCTTTATCTTTGAAATAGTTTGGGAAAATCCTTTCATAATCCAAAACAAACTTAAGAAATTGTGTGTGTGTGTGTGTGTGTGTGTGTGTGTACACATGCACATGCATGCATGTGTGTGCATGTTCACATATGTATGTATGTATATGCTTGCCCAGACGAACATGTGTGTGTGTGTGCATGTGTGTGGAGACATAAAAGTTGATGATGGGTATCTTTCTCCATCACTAATCACTTCATTTACTGAAGCAGGGGTAGCTCTTGATTGGCTAATCAAGCTAGCCAGCTTGCCCCAATAATACCTTTTCTGCCTTCTAAGAATTATATTGGACCACACCATACCTGTCTGACTTATAAATGGTTCCTGATGATCCAAACTCTAGTCTCCAAGCTTGTATGGAAGCCCTTTACCTACTTAGTCAAATCTTCAGCTCATTTTTGCTTTGTATATTCATTTATTTTATTATCATGCATGCGTCTTTTGCCCACTTGTGTGTATATACTTGATTTGTAGCTGGTACCTGCTAAGGTCAGAAGAAGACATTAGATTCCCTGGAATTGGAGTTACAGGTAGTTGTGAACTACCATGCAGGTGCTGTGAACTGAACCTGCATCCTCGACAAGAGCAGCAACTGCTTTTAACTGCTGAGCCTTCTCTGTAGCTCCATTCCCATCTCATCTTTCAAGAACCTTTATTTTCTCATTGAGCTGTATTTTACTTGTGGAACACATCCTTAATTGTTTCAGGCCATCTTTGAACATGAACAATCTCTGTGTGAACCTCCTTCCACCCATTCTACCTTATGGAGTATCATTTCTTTTCATCCACATTTTATGTATAAAAAATATCATCTTTGCAGTTCTACAGATGGGGATGAGGAGGCATGGGGAGGGTCAGCTGGGTCTGCAGATAGGATTAATTGCTTAATATTATTTTCTTGATTTCCTTAAGCAATTTTTAGAAAGTATGAAGATAATTCTCTCCTTTATTACAGAAGTATATGTCTTGCTTGAAACATATAAAATTACCAATTTCACTGCAGGATTTTGGAATCTTTTGTCTATCATGAGTCTAGGGGTGTATTTCAGATACCAGAAACTATATGTGAAATCTTGAGTTTGATGCCCAGCAAGATACTTGCTGGTCCTGGCAGTGCCTGCCAGTAATTTCAACACTGAGGTAGTAAAGACAGGAGAGTCAAAGCTCATGGTCATCCTTGGTTACATAGAAAGTTCAAGAACAATCTCAGGTACTTGAGACCCTGCCTCACATAACTGAAGAAAGAAAGAAAGAAAGAAAGAAAGAAAGAAAGAAAGAAAGAAAGAAAGAAAGAAAGAAAGAAAGGAAGGAAGGAAGGAAGGAAGGAAGGAAGGAAGGAAGGAAGGAAAGAAGGAAGGAATAAAGAAAGACCAAATCTGTTGTGGGATGCTAAGGTTACTTTATAAGGGTTTGTGTCTTTTGTTGTTTCCATAAATATGCAATTCCCTGCCTTTGAGGTTAGGTAATATTTGTGATGTCCTGTGATAATAGAACACCCCTTCAAGGGTTGAGGCAAGTGTGACGAGCTATGTGGCCCAGTGGGAAAGTATCATTACTGAGAACTGCAGTTCTCTGGAGGCAGTCTCCTGTCAACTATTGGTCAAAAGTCAGAGTTCCCCATAATCAAGGAGCAAGGCACAAATATGGCCAACTGTCATGTGACCAAGGGGAGCTCATACTTCCTCAGATGAGCCTCCAAAAGAGAACTCAACCAAACAACAAGACACGAGGAACAAAGAGACCAATCTAACACCAAGGACCACAGACACATTCTGAGATGCTTAATTTACTAAATCTTTGAGGAAATACATATGAATTATTGTTTTTAAAATTTATCTTAATTCTGTGTATGCATGTGTGCTTTTGTGTGCATATATATGCACTTTTGTGCAGATGACAATTTTTGGAGGCCAGAAATTGCCAGATCACCTAGAGCTGGTGTTATAGGCAATTATGACCCACCTGATATAGGTCCTGGAACCCAAATTCTGGTCGTCTGCAATGGTAATATGTGTTATTTCTTAACAATTGAGCCTCCTCTCCACCCCCAGTGAGTTATTATGATGCTAAATTTCCACATATTGTATATTGCAACACAAAATTAATACATTAATGTGCTTTGAGTTTTCTAGGGTTTTTATTCCTTCACTTTTCTTAACAGGTGTCTCATGTTTATAATACAAAGATAATTTGATACTCTAGACTAGACTGTTACTAGTGGGCTCTTGGTCCTCTCCTTCCAGGTCATTTTTTAGCTTATGATGAGGCCTGTTTTTAGTAAAATAATAATAATAATAATAATAATAATAATAATAATAATAATGCCTTAGGTATAACAGCTATACTAACCACTTTCTTTCCCACAGAAAATAAATCCTAAATCTTTGTAATGTCCTGCCTGCTTTTGAAGGACATTTTTATTTAGTTCTTAAGAAGTCATTACTTCTGCTTTCCTAATTCTCTGTTAAATCTTGTTTCTTCAAATGCAGAGCACTCCTGACCTTGTATTCAACTAACATTCCTGTACTACTTCTTGGAAGGCTAAGGTTGAAACTAAACTCAAACTACTACCATGTTATTTTGTGTGATGACCACTCTGCAAAATTATGGTGTAAGATTGTAAGCATACCTTCCTTTCAATAATGTTGTCATTGCTTGCTCATTTCCATCTTTTTTGTGTTCTTTTTTTTTTTTTTTCAGAAGGGATAATGTTTTGAAACATTTCCTATCCTTGCCCTCTGACTCCCTCCCATTGAATCGGTAGGTTTTAACATAGTAAGGGAAGGAAGAATTATCTGCCAGACAAACAAAGCCATTTCTCAACTTTGACTGTAATTTCTTCTCCACTCCTTGCAAAACAAGAGTTGTGAAAACGAGGTTTGTTTAAAAATGTGATCTCAACCTTACACAAAAAA
>CABHPR010107853.1:18214-32956 GCA_902168415.1 Peromyscus melanophrys | reverse complement strand
CCCCCCCCCCCTTTGACTCCAGTCAGCGTTGTCCGCCTCTCCCTTCGCCTGCCACATTCCTGAACAGATGTGTTACTTATAATATTGCTTTAAGTCAGTCAGTGTTGGAAATTAACACTTTCACTGGGCGGTCGTGGCGCACGCCTTTGATCCCGGTACTTGGGAGGCAGAGGCAGGGGATCTCTGAGTTTGAGGCCAGCCTGGTCTCCTGAGCGAGTTCCAGGACAGCCAGGACCACACAGAGAAACCCTGTCTTAAACTCCCCCCCCCAAAAAAAAAAGAAGAAATGAACACTTTCACTGATGAAAGGTGAATTCGATTTCTTCTGTATTATTTTTCTACCAGTATCCTTATTTGTAACCTGATCAATCATAGATTTCTCCTCATGGTAAATACACTCAGATCCTTATCTAAACTGCTTCATTAAATACCCCCTACTCTTCCTCATTACTGTAATTATTTAAATCTCGGCTAATAACTTATTTCAATTATTTATGGGCTGAGAAGGTGCAGGAATTATACATCATAAAAGCGAAGAAGCACCATCATCGGTGTTCATGTGAGCCTAGCTGCAGCAGT
Organism: Peromyscus melanophrys; assembly: GCA_902168415.1. Lineage (NCBI taxonomy): Eukaryota > Metazoa > Chordata > Mammalia > Rodentia > Cricetidae > Peromyscus > Peromyscus melanophrys. The sequence goes on along the minus strand of CABHPR010107853.1, from coordinate 32,377 downwards.
GTTCATGTGCCTGCTGAATCTGCTGTTTAAGAGGATCCAGTAGGTCCTCCTTAGCCACTGGATCCGTACCAAGAACTCCCTCCCCTCACTCCCACAATGCACACCTGAGCTAGCATAGTACCAAACCCCACACGCACTGTGTTCTTATACGTACACATATGTGATAGCTTAATTCATAAATTAGAGCCAAGAACTGTAACTAAAAATAGAATAATAATTGTGCTGCACTGTACTGGAAAGTTGAGCTTTGAGACCTTTATTGATAAAGCTAGGTTACTTGAGCACAGGCCATGTGGCTCTTCCACGGTTGGTCTGATAACTCAGATACGACTGGTGTGCTTGGCTGGCAGGGCAGGGGTCTAACCTCCTCTCCTGCTCCCAACTCCCCTCCTCTGGGGTCTGTCCACCCCAACTTAGAACATCACCAGCCCTGTCCATCGAAAGCCCACATGCCCAGCTCTGCCGGCAACATTGCTGGGCTGCAGGAAGCATTGGGATTCCCACTGTGGGCAAGAGGTGAGTAGGGTCCAGGGAATGCCTGCCTGCCCGCCTGCCCTCCCTCCTCCCTCAATGCTTCACTGGGGCTTCTGAGGAACTAGGATTGCTACTGTCCCCTTGGCCATCAGCTATTCTAGCTGCCAGGAGCATGGGTGGAGCCACAGTGTGAGTGGGTGTTTTCCACGCAAGTCCTGAAAAAGGAAGGAGCAGGTGGCGATAAGAGAGAGCGAACAGTGACGTGGCTAACTAGGCCTGTTCCTGAGAAGAGCCCTCACAGGCAGCTCTGTGGGCTCCCTTGGACTGTTTGCTGTCCCTTCCCTGCTTGTGGCTTGCTCTCCCTCACCTCGCCAGGCTCTGTGGGTCACTGCGCTGTTACTTGGTGCAGAGTGATGGTCCACTTTTCTGTCCAGTTAACACCTGCCTGTCCCGATGGCGAGCATAGCCTGAGAACACAGCCATGTCCACCCACTCGTGGAGGACCTGGCGCTGGGTCTGGGCTCTGCACCTGCTAGCCCTGTCAGTGTGGAAGGGAAGTGGGGAGGGAAGACAAGCTAACAACACCCCATAATATAGCACTGAACCCCGAGGCCTCCACTGTGAGAGGGCACCTCCCTCCTCCGGGATTGTTTGATGCCTGTGGCTGTATCTCTCTGTGTTGAGGAAATATCCCTGGCTTTCTCCTAAGGGTGTAAGCACACGGGAAAGGACTCACAGCATGGTGTCCCGAGGAATAGGAAAGTTGGAGTTACTCAGGCCCCACACTCTACCTACAGTCTACAGGCTCTCCCGGAAGTGCCCACGGAGTCTCCAGCATCTGGATAAGGGAGGTCAGAAAAGAGAGGCCCCCTCACTTTCCACCCTCACCCCAGCCTGAGAAGGGAGCTTCCTTGTAACAGAAAGAAACAGAGGCTCAAAGAGGTCGAGAGCCTGGCCCAGAGGCACACAGCTGGCCAAGTCTCAGAGCTAAGCTGTAACGCAGTGTTTCTGACCCCCAGCTTTTTGCTGTGTCACTTGACCCAGAAAGCCACTTTGCTGGGTTGGGACTCAAGTAGTTGTATTCTTTAGTAATCTGGCTGTTCTCCCCAGATGCCTGGGGGATGTGCTGCCCCTGGAGGGTCTGCTTCAGTTGTCCTGGGAATCTACGCCTTTTCCAACTGACTGTACAGGTTCTTGGTGTCAGGCAGGCTAGGAGCCATAAGCAAAGATACATAGCTGTGGAACTGGGTACCACCAGCCTCTCTGTACTCAGTATCAAAAGCAGCTAGTGGGACTTGAGAGTTTCCAAGGGCCTTCAGAGACTATACCGAGTGTCCACAGAGAAGGACACTGAGGCCCCACAGGGGCCATTGAGTGGCAGCTTGGGGTCACACAGCTGGACAGGGTCACAGAAACACAGCGTTTCTTCCAGTCTATGATGTCCTGCAGCCATGTTGCTGTGTACTGAGTTCCACTGTTTCATAAGCCGTGTGTCATAGCACGGGCTTTAAGGTGGCTGCCTTTGTTGAGCTGTGACCTAGTGAAGTGTCTGAACAGATGAAGGTGAGCTGTTGTATTCAGCAGGTGATGAGTGTGTGTGTGTGTGTGTGTGTGTGTGTGTGTGTGTGTGTGTGTGTGAGAGAGAGAGAGAGAGAGAGAGACAGAGACAGAGAGACAGAGAGAGACAGAGAGACAGACAGAGACAGACAGAGACAGAGACAGAGACAGAGAGAGTAAATGTACTTGGGAGTTCGGCTGGGTGTGCCATGTGCTAGCGATCTGCTCTTGTGTACTAACAGCAGCCCTGGCTCATGGGTAAGGATATTGAGGCCCAGACGCAAAGCCAGCAAGTGGCAGAGCTGAGACTCTTCTCCCCCAGGCTCCTGCCAGAGCCCATGGTGAGCAGAAGCGCCTGTGGGAGGCACTTGCAGATGCTTGCTGAATGCTAGGTCCCCAGACTCCTGAGTGACAGGCTGTGGGTTTTGACTCTGTTTTGGGAAGACAGGGAGGGCAGCAGCATGGGGACAGCAGTGCCATCGTTCAGTGCACACTGAGTGGCACCTCTGTCAGTGCGCTTGGTATGGCTTGAAGGTGCTGTTCGGGTGAGAGCACTGGGTGGAGAGTAGCCGTGCACAGGCCCTACACTCATGAGAATCAGCAAGTACAGAAGCTGGAGATGGGGTGCACCAGCCAGCCCTTTGTTTTGGAGTGGAGGAGCTAAGTTCCTGGAAGCAGGTAGTTCTTGTCCAGATCCACCAGCAAGCAGGTGGCAGCAGCTGGCTCAGGCCTTCCACACCTGCAAAACTGGGTCACACTGGAGGCCAGGTGGTATGTCAGAGATGAGTTAACCCTGAGTCAGGGAGGGTGTGAGAAGGTTCGCTACCACCCTGCCCTGGGCCAGGTCTCTTGCCATGGGGCACAGCGTACATCAGTCACCTCTGCCTGCCCCCACACTCCCCTGAGTATGACGAGTCAGCCGTCAAGGACTCGTTGCTGGGACAGCCGGGCAGAAGGCTTGGGAAGAGTAAGGTGGGGCAGAGTGGAGGCTGGTGAGAACCTAGGCTTCTCATGGGCCTGGGTCCTATCTCTGCATCCCCACTCACGTGTCCATGGGCTTCACTGAGCCTGTCTCTGAGCCTGTTTACTGGGCGGCAGGAAGGGCTGCTTGCAGCATACAGAAGCTGGCAGAGCCCAGGCTCCTGTGGCTCCTAATTCAGACTCGGCACTGTTGTCTTGCCTCTACGTTATGAAACTTCCAGACGGACTTTGTCTTCTCTAGCAGACTGCGAACCAGGGCACTCAATAAATGAAATACGTGCAAGCATATGGGAATATTTTACCTAAGAGTTTTGATTTCTCACACTTGTGGGAAAGTGAGTGAGCCTTGCTGGCCACTGCCTACGTGACAGTCCCTAGCCAAGGCTGAGGCAAAGCCTGATCCTCCAGCTCCTACATACTCTGGGTCCACCCCCCCCCCCCGCTTTCCTTCTTCCTAAAGGGACGGGTTTTTGGAGGTGACAGAATCTAGGGGGAATAGACACAGGCTGAGGTGAGACTGGGCAGAGCTCTAACACTCTGAAAGTAGGGAGGTGTAGTGGCTGGGGACGGCCCAGGACTGAGACAGCAAAGCCTGTGGGCAGTTTCGGGGGCCTCAGTTGCTGCAAGGGTCTCTGGAATGTCAGAACTGTCATTGGATGAAATGGACTTGATGGTGTCGTCAGAAGGCCAGATGCCCGAGGCAGACTCTAGGTAAAAGTGTTTTGCCCTATGACCCAAGGCAAGGTTCTAAAGATCTCTCTGCCCAGTTTTTTTTTTCTCATTTGCCAAATGAACATCATAGGTCATTAATGTGTGAGCTGGATGCATAGTAAGTGCTCTGGGTGTCAACAGCTACTATGACTCCACCCCTAAACAGAAGATTTGCCCAATATCCGCTCTGCTTCAGTGCTAAGAATTAAATCTAGGCCCTCAGGCATGCTGGGAAAGCACTCTTCCACAGAGCCATAACCCCAGCCAGGGACCAAAAGGGTACCCCCAAAGGTTCCTGGTGAGAGTGTCTGAAACTCCAAGTAGAGCCTAGTGTGACAGGGAGCACCTCATAGCTGAACCAACTGAAGAGGCGTGGCCAAAACATCTGGATATTGTCACCATTTGATGGCTGGGAATATGAACTTGGGGGTTGGATTTTTGTGCCTCTGCTTTGAGCTCTGTGCTTAGAAATGCAGCAGTGGAAAAGAAAAAGAGGCAGAATGAGGGTGTGAGAGGAGATGGCTTCTGATTTTCCAGAACAAAAGTGTGGTCTGCCCTGGTGGCCTCAGGCTGATGATTAGCCTGCAGGTCCTGGTTTTTGTCGGCTGATATTAAATGAAAGCGGTGACATGGTGTCTAACAGGACCACCTCCTTGGAAGGGACAGCAGGAACTGGGTCAGGTACAGGTGTGTGTCTCTCTATGGAAGGAGCCCGTGGCTTGGGGGAGATAGTACAGACTCGTCATTAAGTCCCCAGTGTCAGGGACTACTCTGTCTTGATCGTTAGGTCCTTGGGGTCTAGGGAAGTTCTGGGGGCACTGAAGACTCAGAAGAATGTGTCAGCTATGGAGTGAGTGTGCAAGCCCTGTGTTGGCCTTGCTGAGGATGGTACCTTCCTTCTGGGGACAGCGGAGTGTTGATAAGACATGGGAGTCCCTCGGGCTTGCACCCAGATGTGACCTACAGGCAGCCCAGGGGTCTGGGTCATAGATTCGCCCAGTTATTTCTGTGTCTGCACCTGCATACAGGCTTCTGTATGGTGCTCTGGTCTTGTGGGTAACAGGGTTCAGCTGTCCTTTTGGAATTTTCCCATTACCCTCTCTCTGGTAATGGCCTAAGAAGAGAGGTACATGGTTCAGTCTGAGGGAGGGGACCCCTAGGGGGAGCCACCAAATGTCCTAGAAATACCTGTCTGTACGTATGTGTGTACATATGTATAAGAGTACGTACGTGTGTAGGGCAGTGTACTTGTGCCTTGCTGCAGGCCTGCTTGTGCCCATCTGTGCCTCAGTGGTGTGCCTTCCCAGTGTGGGACGGAGAACCCGGGTTTCATGTCCTCTTTCTCCAGGTGTGCCCAGTTGCTGTTACTCAGATCGGAATTGCACAGAAATCATGTAACCGTGCTGAGTGCCACAGGGCCAGCTGTCATAGTAACTTGATTGGCTTCAGGATCTCCTCTTGCTTCAGGGAGAAGCATCCAGAGGAGTCCTGGCCTCAGCCCCCCTGCTGTGCGGGCTGACTTTGGATGTCCCCCTGTACTTCAAGGGCTCCAGGGATCAGAGAAGAGCCGGAGGCATGTGCCTAGAGGTGTCTCCCATAATGAGTTTCGGGTTAGCCTGAACTAAAGAATAAGACCCTGTCTCAAAGGAGCCCAAACCAGCCAGCTAGACATGGCAGGGAAGGCCTGGAATCACAGCATTTGGGAGGGTCAGGAGTTCAGGGTCATCCTACGTTATATAGCAGGTTCCAGGCCAGCCTGGACTACATGAGACACTGTTCCCCTTGTAATAGCACCCCCATGGGCTCCAGGCCCCACATGGGGGTGTGGCACCATACTCTACCAGGTATCTGGGTTTTAAGCACCCAGTGAGAGTAGCACGCACAAACCCTGGATCCTCCAGAGCCTGGATGTCCCAGCCCTGCCGTCTGCTGGGGCTTACTCATTCACTTCTCTGCCTTTAACTTCCTGACTCGGAAATGGAGCAAGGCCTGGACCCCACCTCTCAGGGGCACTGACAGTTCCATGCCGGGCTCACGTGTGCCTAGTGTGTTAGAAGCATGCAGCCATTGATTGTTGCTATGAGACCGCATGGGACTCGCCTGAAAAGCAGTTTAAGAAACAGTAACCAAAGCCCAGGAGCGTGACGTCTAATATTTTTCTGCCTCCTTTAAATAACCATTGCAGGCGCTGGAATCAGACTTGATCATCCCCCCTAAAGAAAAGAAAACTTCTGAGGAGTCACTTGACCAGTGGACACTAGGCTACCAGGGCTCTGGAAATGAACCCTTTGCAAGCTGCCTGGGGCATTCCCATAATGGACAAGGCCACCATGGGGCTGACTGCCCTTAGTGGGGCAGGCATAGTGTGAGTGTTACAGGTCACTGCATCGCTCACCACCTCCCTTGAAGTGCTGTTTCCCAGATCACTAGGGCACATTGTGAGTAGGAACAGGACAGTAGGGGTAAGAGAGGCGTGCATCCACCTGCCTCTGTGACTGCAGCCTCCATACTTCTCCCCGGTTCCCCACACTTCTGCACAGGTGGAGCAAATCTAAGTCAACCTCAGCCCTAGCCAATCCTTGTTGGCCTGTTTGCTCATTCACACAGTGACAGCTGCTTACTGAGCACTTTATGCCCCCGGCCAGGCAGAGGATTGAAGGTCAAGCTGATCTCCATGGACACAGTGCCCACCCTTGTGAGGCTTGCTTTCCACCTGGGAATCCATGACCAAAAGTTTTCTAACAAGAATGCACAGAGAACTCTAAGGATGTCTAGCTTTTGTTCAGGACTCTAGAAGGTTCTCCCACGATCTGTATTCTGAGACCTTAATGATAAACAGACCTAGTTTGGTCTGTAGTGGGAGTTCCAGGCTGGTCTGGAGGCTAATGTAGTTATGAATGGGTCAGCAGTGGGTAAGAAGGTCCCTGGCTTGGGAAGGAGTGTGCCCTCAGTGCTTCACATAGCCAGGACCAGCTTTCTGTGGGCAGTGGCTTCTCGGGGCAGGTGCCTGCACAGGCTCAACTACAACGTAAACCCATCAGCTGGGCAGCATTTGGCTCTGGCAGCAGCCAGTCTGTCTGCCAAGACCTCTCTTTGATTCACATTTTCCACATCAAGAGATGTTTTGAAAACATTGACCTTCAATTCATCAAATGTCACTTATTAAATTGTAAGTCACATCCAGCCAATTACTGAGAAGACAATGGGCCGGTGACTCAGTACATGGCATCTTGGCAGGAGCGTGCCTGAGTACTCCAGACTCAGAAGACCTGGCCTAGTGATCGCTGTGTCCCAGGTCACTGCCACGAGGGGCTGGGCTGGAGAGCGTGGCAAGGGTGGCAGCGAGGCTGGAGAAGCCAGGACACGCTGAGCATTCAGCCGGGCCCAGGCAGGTAACCTGGAGCCTGACTCACCAGAAGCAGAGCCCAGCTGGGAAGGTGAGGAGAGTCCAGGCTGGTGTGCACCTTTGATTGGAAGAGAAGCACATGGTAGATGTGGGCGGCAGTGAGTTGGGGGCTTCTTGAAGCAGGGGACACCTAGATGAATGTGAGTGGGAATTAGAGGAGAAAGGAGAAGAGATGGTACTGTAGTGTCTGTACCCAGAGAACCTTGGGAGGGGGTGAGATGACAGTGACAGATGAAGAGGACAGGTGAGGTGGATCTGCACGTGCTGTATCAGACAGTGGGGGCCATAGGAGGGTCTAGAACAGATGTCATTCTGAGAAAGGTAGGAAGGGGCAGGTGCATGGACACACCCCGTAGGTGTGAGGGAGAGGAGCTGAAGGCCTGGTGGCCTGGGTGAACACAGTTCCCCAAAATGGCAGAGGGTCTGGTTCTAGGATGACTGTCCCTCACTTAGCCTTGTTCATGGAGACAGGGCAGAGATCTAAGACTGAATTCTAGCTCGCCTCCTTGTCCTCATACCTCACTGCATCCACTTACCAGGAAAAGCATTCTTCCTCGGGGAGGTGAGGAGAGAGTGAAGTGCTGTATACATGAAATGCTAGGAGGGCACCAGGCATGCAGACAGCTCTAGGTGAGTGTTTCCAAGGCCAGAGAGCCTACAGCAGCGATGCCTCAGCAGGGAAATTTTAAGCTTTATTTGAAAAGCAGTGTTGGGGCCCCAAGGACTGTAGGGACACGTTGGCATATGTTTGTGTTCATTCACACACTGTACATGTTGACTCTTGTGTTGGAGAGCCAGGGAACCTGTGGAGCCTTTAGTTTGCTCATTGTGAATGGGATGGAGGCCAGTGCCTGCTTCCTGGAGCTGTAGCAGAGATTAAGTGGCTTGATGCTGGACAAAGGCTTGGCAATGGACTTAGCTGGGGTCAGTCCTCATTCACACCCTGGAGCAGTTCAGGCTGCTGCCACTTCCATAGTCAGTAGAAGCAGCAATGTTTCCTTTCTAGTACTTTCAGGAAGATGCCTCTCTGTTCATGTCACTTCCTTGTAGAGACTCTGAACCGGAGACCCCCACCCACGAGTCTTGAACTCTTGGCTAGACTCATGCATAGCAGGGAATGGCCACAGCCTGGGCTCCACCCCTTCCTGGCTGTGGGAAGTTGGGTAGGTCCTTCACCACTACGGAATTGCTTTCTCTTCTGTAACAATGGGCTCGTAATGGTGTCCCTTGCCCCAAGCATTGTGTGAGGGCAAGACAGGACAGCACACATGAACTGCTGTGTGCCCCTCTCCAGGACCAGAATAGGGGGCCAGAAGTGTCTTCTATCATCTTCTGGGCAGAGCAGGATCCTGGAGGAAAGGGTTCACGGAAGAGTCGCAGATGCAGGACTGGGTATCCTAGGATCTCAGGATAGAGAGGGCTGGAGGCATCTCAGCGGAGTATTCCCAGGTCGTAGTGTGTGATAATACCAACCCAGCCCAGAAGCAGGAGCAGCTGTCCACACTGGGCCGGCCATGTGTGCACTGGTCAAAGTTTGATATCTTAGTCCTCTCAGCACCCAGCGAACGCAGGAACAGCAGTCCCTGCCATCCAAGGGCAGGAGCTTCTGCAGGCCGGGTACTTGGGGCCAAAGCCCTGACGGGGGCACCTTTGTGTGCCTGAAGCCCTCCAGGTGGCAACCATCCAGAGAGAAATTTGTGGGCAGCCTGGAAGCATACCCAGGGAGCCTTCCTGTGGTCCTCTCGTCCATGCTTTCCCTTACAGCTTCCTGGGACCCAGGGGCTAGGAGGCGTGCATGGCCCGCGTGGCTCTCCATCACCGTTTCTGTCATGTTTCCTCATCACACACCACAGAGAACCAGACTGTGGGTGGCACCGAGGCAGACCCTAAGTTCTCCTCTGTGCCCTGCATGCCCTCCATCCCCTGCTAGGGTCACAGCGGGGGCCCTTCCCTGTAAATACCAGTCCACTTACATGTGCATTTTTCCTCTATGATTTTCCTGTTTTGATGAGACACTGCGTTAGGCCACACAGGTTCCCTAGGGGACTGTGGTCCTGAGGCCCAGCCCTAGCCAGTCATTCAGGAATTCTGCTTCCTGGCGCCCCACACCCTGCACATTCCATCGGGGCTAGCGCCTCCTGCTCTGTGTGAATGGGGTCTGCCTCCCCCATTCCCACGGTTCCCATGGCCACTTCCTTATCACCCTCTCCAGCTGACTGAAAAAGGCTACATTCCAGGGCAAAATTAGACTCACCCTCCTCCCTTTCTGTTCTCCTCGGGACTCAGGCGGGAGGTCATGGGACTGGCGCTGGAGCCCTCTTGCCCAGGGACCTGACTTGCCGTCTACCCGCTCTTCAGCCATGTCCCCTGAATCTGTCACTTGGTTTCTTGAATCTTTTGAGAAATTCATGGGCTCCTGCTGTGTGCCAGGCATAGTCCCGGCCACAGTCCCGGGCACTGGACTTTGAAACAGTGGGGGCTGTAAAGTGCACCATGGGTAGGGGCTGGCAGCTGGCAGGGGAGGTGTGGCTGTTTTCATCTGCCCCATGGTGTAGATTCAGCTGATTCCTGGCTGCTTCTGGCTGCCTCTAGGGGGTCACTTTATGATGACTTTTCAAGGCAGTTGCTCGTTTGTACAGAGCTGGGAATAGAACCCAGGGCCTCTGCACATTGATCTACACTACATCTCCAGCGGGCAGAATGGGAGTAACTTTAAGAGGCCCCCTTCTTTCTACCTTTAAGCTGAGGCAGCACAGGGCAATGTCTGAGCACTGATGCTGTGCTCTCCAAATACCCCAGGCTTCAGAACCACGGGCCAGGTAAACCTCTCTTCAGAAGTCAGTTGTTCTGTTGGAGCCACAAAAGTGAACTGAGACGAACACACACCTGATAACATCCAACAAACCCAGTCTGGGGACATTCCAGAAACTAACCAAGTACCCTTTAACAGTAGAACAAGGAAATGTCAGCGGTGGAAGGAACAGAGATACCGCTCCATGCTGTTGACTGCAGCAGTCTGAGGGGTTCTCTTTAGAGACCTCCGCTCAGGAAAACCTGTGATTCCTAGCTTCATTACAGAGAAGAATTTCATGACGAGCCAGCATGAAGCAGAGTCGGAGTTTATTAAGTGAGATTTTAATGTAAGTTTTTAGCACAAGTGCTAAGGGGAAGAGAGGTGTTTGGGGAGAAAGCAAGACACTGGAGAGCCTGGGTGTGGCCTTCTCTAAGAGCCACATGCCCGTCTTCGTCTTTACAGTGGACAGGTATAAGATTCTGATGGGTTTAAAATATTATTTTCAAAGGGTTGCCAAGAACCTGATTGAGATCTCTGGGTGGTTCCCGAGGCCACCTGACAGGGTCACACTTGATACGGTGGGTCACAGGCAGGTAGGAGATCTTCACTGTAAATAACATTAATAGTCTTGTTTCTGAGAGTCACAGAAGATATCTAGGAGGGAATGAGGCCCTACCTAAGGGCCTACACATTCAGCCCCTATGCCTGGGTCATTACCACTTTAACAAAATACCTATATTTGATCTGTCTATCATATTTACAATCAATCTATCACTTATTAGGCCTGTCATCCACCCACCCATCTGTCCGTCCGTCCGTCCATCATCCATCCATCCATCCATCCATCCACCCACCCACCCTCCTATCCGTCCATCCGTCTGCCCACCTGTCTGTCTGTCTATCTTCCTGTCTAACTACCTATCTATCATCTATCAGTTCTGGCTTCTCAGCTGCATAGAGGCTTCAGTGAGACTCCAGAGGGTGAGGGGCACTTTTTCCTTCTCATGTCTCTATAATTCTCCCTGTCTTTCTTTCCTGCCTCGGAAAGGTTGAGGCCTGTCACGGATTGGAGGGGGTGTAACAACTGAATGCAGTGTGGTACCCAAGCCCAGCAAAAACAAACAAACAACCCAACCAGTTGCTCTTCCAGAGGACCCAGGTTCAATTCCCAGCACCTACATGGCCGCTAACAACTACCAATACTCCAGTCCCAGGGGATCTGACGCCCTTTTTGGCTTCCTCAGGCACCAGGCACACAAGTGGTGCACAGATGTACATGCCAGGCAAACATCCACACACATAAAATAGCAAGAAGGTTAGGAAAACCCCAGGAAAGTTGGCAGCCTCTTAGTTTTGAGAATTTCAGTTACGTGAGATGTTAGCCTCTCAGAACCCAGGAAGCTGGGTGGACGGACGGTGGTGGGAACCTGTGGTCATGTTTATCCTCTGGAGATAGAAATAGTCTGAAGTGTAAAGGTTATGCTGAGAACACAAGGGGAAGAAGAGAGAAGAGCAGAAGAGAAAAATGTAAGGGACCTAGTAGCACATGCCTGTCATCCCAGCTGTTTGGAGGCACTAGAATCACAAGTTCAAGGCCTATCTGGGTTATAGAGCAAGTTTAGACCCAGGGAGGAAAAAAAAAAAGGGGGGGGGGTCGCTGGTCATCTGACTCCATGATAGAGTGCTTGCATTGGGCCTTCTGAACCCTCAGACTCCACACTCACAGATTCAGACAACCACAGGAAATATTCAGGAAAAATGGTATCTGTCTGTACCGTGTACAAATCCCCCTCCCTCGCTCTTGTCCCCTGAACGATGCTGTTTCATATACTCACTGGCGTTGTGTTGTCTTGGGTAAGTCAGTGAGAAGTGATTTCAAGTGTACGGGAGAATGTGTGTTCTCTGCAGACCCTGCACGTTCTATTCAACACCTTTGAGCATCCCTGGAGTTTCTGAGGAAGTCCTAAAGCCAGTCCTCCACGGATGCCTGGGACAACTGTACACGTTTGGAAAAAGGCTTGGTGGAGGATGGCGATGGGAAGGTAGACACTTTCTAACTGTAAATTGGTTTGCGTGAAGAGTTCCCGCCAGCAGGTTGGCTGACCTTGTTATCTGAGCTAGGGTCTGAGCCTGGGCCCTGGCAGCACCTGACAGCCAGGCTTGGCCACCACTCGCTGTGGTCCCCATGGAGACCTACTCAGTGTGGCCACATTGGGGAGAGGGACCAATAAGCAGACCCAGTGACCCCCTAGTCTACTTGATGGGGGGGCTCTAGGTTCAAATGGAAGGTCGGGGTCCCACTGAAGTGTGAGCCCACCCTTCCTTCTCTAGGCTGCAGTCTCCTGCTAGGTGACTGACAGCCAGGACTCTGTGCAATGCCTTTCTGGCTGGTACCAGGCCTTGTTCAGCCTTTTCCTTCTCCCAGCATGAGATCCGAGGGAAATTCCAATTCCATGGGCTACATTGACTCAGTATTCCCATAGCCAAAGAGAGGGACACAAGTGTCTCTTTAGAGCCTCTTCATTCTTGCTAGGAATAACTTTTCTTGATGGGGGTCTGGGTCACCCCCGAAAGGGGGAGTGTGCCCCTTGCCGGCACCACTGACCCCAGGCTAGGAGAAGGGATCTGTCCTCCGATCCCTTCCAGTCCTACCCACACGGCAGCCACTGTTGGCACCGTCACAGTGTCTGCTGTGTCTGTCACACATCCACCGCCCTGTGCACACAGCATATTTTACTTACGTAGACTCACTTTTAAAGCTCAGATGGATGGATTTTCAAAGGCAAACATTGATCTCATCCCCACAAATGGAAAACAGCCATCACCAGTGAATCCCGGGCATCCATAAGTGAGCAGTGAGAAGGTCTGAGGGAAGGACTCTCCTTGGTAGGATGTTCTGTGCTGAAGCCTGCTTTTCATTTCACTAAAAAGGAAGCATTATTGGAGTTCGAGGTAGCTCTGTGTTAGAGTGCTTGCCTGGTGTGTTTGAAGTCTTGGATTCAAGCATTGTAATAATAGAACTTTTCTTTGTTTTACAAGGAGTACAGGAATGTATTTTAAAGAAGCATGATCAGGGGTTAGGAAAATGGCCTAGTAGATAAGAACACCTGCTACATGGGTGTAAGGATCTGAGTTCAAATCCTTGGTACCTGCATGAAAAGCTGGGTGTGGCTGAGCCTGTAACTCCAGAACTAGGGGTAGGGCTCAGAGACAGGAGGATTTCTGGGGTTCACTGACCACTAGCCTATCTCTAGATTTAGTGAGAGACCCTGACTGACTCTGGGCAATAAGGTAAAGAGTGATAGAATAAGACACCCGATGTCTTCCTCTGACCTCTGCATGCATGTGCTGCACACACAACACACATTCAAAATACAAAAGTGGGGCTGGTAATGGAGTACTACCTAGCATGCATTAGACCCTGGTCCCCTCCCCAGCACCTCTCCAGTGTGAGGTTTTCAGATGTTCAAAGGCCTGCTGACACCAGATGAGTTTTTCTTTGAAACTTATCAGGACAATTGAGGGAGAAATGGAAAGTATTTGTTGTCCTTTCTAGGTTTCCCTGTAACACCACCTTAGGCACAGGCAGTCGCCAGATCCACCTGCTTCTTCCCGAGAGACAGGAAGACAAGGGCTCTTTAGCATAGGCCCAACAGTTTTCTCCATCAGGCTGGGGACTGTGGTCCTCATGTGGCCTGGCCTGCCTCTTCTAGGAATTCAACACTGGTGGTTCTTGAAGGTCTCGTCTGAAGCCACTTCCTCTAGGCAGCTGTCCTTCTCTTCCACAATTTCATAGACTTCTTAAAAAGCCAAAAGTTAGAGATGTGTTCTTCTAGGAAGTACAGGGATTATTTTCCAGTGTGGTATTGTTCCTGCGTAATTCTGAGAACTAGATTTTGGCATATTGAGCTGATGCCATGAGCTAATGTCATCTCTGTCACCATGCTTGTAATCCCAGTACTTGGGAGGCTGAGACAGGACAATCACAAGTTCTCGGATAGCCTGGGCCACACAGTGAGACTATCTCAAAAAATGAAAGTAAACAAAACAATATTATACCTTTAAACATCAACATGGCGGCCGGGCGGTGGTGGCGCACGCCTTTAATCCCAGCACTCGGGAGGCAGAGCCAGGCGGATCTCTGTGAGTTCGAGGCCAGTCTGGGCTACCAAGTGAGCTCCAGGAAAGGCGCAAAGCTACACAGAGAAACCCTGTCTCGAAAAACCAAAAAAAAAAAACA
>CABHPR010107853.1:0-18114 GCA_902168415.1 Peromyscus melanophrys | reverse complement strand
GTGTGTGTGTGTGTGTGTGTGTGTGTGTGTGTGTGTGTGTGTGTTCCATGCCATTTCCATGCAAACTAGCTTGATTTCTGACCCACCAATCATCAGAACTTGTGTTTGGGAAAGCATCCTTTCAGAAGGCTAAAGTTAGCACCACATTAACAGGTCCACTACAAAACAAAACAAAACAAAACAAAAACCAAAAAACTACCTACTGTGTGCTGTACACAGTGCTGTACTCTGCCTCATTTAATCCCAGCCACATTTGCATATCAGGCCACTGGGTCTCAGAGAGGGACATCACTTTGCCCAGCTCACAAAGCAACTGGTCAGATTCCAGAACCTGGGTCTCGCTGACTTCTGCCCATGTTCTTGGGCGTTGGGGGACTTCCTCCGTGCACCTGCTGTGGCTCCTTGTTCTGGCTGCTCCTACAGGCAGTGGTCAGCAAGTGTGTGAGTGGAAGGACCTAGCAGCAGGGTGGTGGAGAAAAACCTTTCCTGCTCTCTAACATGACCCTAAGCCAGGGCAAGGGAGTCCCAGGGCTGGCGGATGATTATCTGTCTTTTTCTTTTTAAATTAAGGCATGACTCACCAAAAACTGTCCATGAGTCCAGGCCAGTGGTGGGTACCCTGGTCACGGGTAAGAGCCTACTCCCCCAGGCTCCCTCATGCCCTTCTCCTAACTTCCTCCCTGTGTTAGCGTCTTGTGTCCTGTGCATCACAGTCGTGAAATCACACTTTGCCACTGTCTGAGTTTGGGATTTCTGTGACCTGCCAGATCTGTGGATGTGACCTACTGGCTGTCTCAGGAATTCACTCTTCTTCTTGTCATCATAGTATTTGATATTCTTTGTGCTGTTGCAACTTTTAAAAAATTTCACTTTATATATATATCTTGGACACACAAAATCACCCAGAAAATAACATATACCCATCTTTTTCCTAAAAAGCAGCCCTGTCCCCATGTTCCTCTGCCAGTTTCCACTGAGCACAACAGAGCTACTCTGATTATGTTTGGGATCCTACATGATTGACAGGGGTTTGGGCTCCCTATTTATGAGTCCTTAACAGATCCTTAATTTGAGTGAGTGCATGTGCGCGTGGCTACATGTGTGGACAAGCTTACTTATCTGCTTTGTTGCATCCGGTTAACTTTCGTCAATGTGCTAGGTCTTGCTGGGGTCAGAACCTCAGCTCAGTGTTGAGAAGGAAAGTCTGGGAGGGAACAGACTGGCTTTGGCTGCAGGCTGTAGGCTCTAACATCGAGGGTTTGGGCCTCAGCTGTGCTCAAATGTTTCCTGACAAGGCCACTTTGGGTGACAGTTGCCTTCCTTATTGAGGAAACTGGGTCCTGATAGTCCATGTCTCCCAAGGTCATTGTCATTGGTTAGCAAAGAGATGGTACCAAACACTGAGTACAAAGGGTGATGGCACTCCTCAGCAGCACATCTAGGTTGAGCAAGGCCAAGGATGTCTCGTGAAAGCACTCAGGAGGAGGCTTGGTCAGCCTATCAGTCCCACAGGTCTCTGTGGGACACCGTCAAGGTACTTGGTACTGCCAGAATTGCTGGCTGGCCTTGGCTATCTGTGGTGGTGTTGGTGTCCCCGATTCAAGCCACTCACCTCTCCCCCACCCCGTCTCTCTGCTTTCAAAACACACTCTTAGCCCAGGTTTTTCATCCTAATCCAAAGAGGGGCCCTTTAACTAGCAAGTAGACAACAGGGCTGGGCTTTCTCCCTTCTCCTCTCACGTACCCTGATCCCCTTCTCCAGTCTGCACTCAGCTGTACAGTTTGCAGGGAATGCCAGGGGCCCCTTTCCATTCAGGACCCCTCCTTCTGTAGTGTTTACTGGGTGCCACAGGTTCGGGGTACCAGTGAATAAGATCACTCAACAAGAGAGACATGCCACCCTCATTTTGTGGGGTGTATAACTGAGGTCCAGAGAGATGTAGCCAATTGCCTAAGCAGAGTGAGAACTTGAACTCAAAGCCTGGGTTGCCTTCATTTCGCCTGATGCTGCTGTATGGAACAGAGAAGGCACATGCAGGCCTCCTGCTGAAGCCACAGTCACAGCACAGTGATGATGTCATGGCGGCTCTCAGCTGCCCCACGCTTCCTCTGGACTGTGGACTTGTATATGCATTTCCACGTTTCATCCTTTCTCCCATGTGTCAGGGTCTTTCACTCCATCTTACAGGTGAAGACCCCCAGAGGTTCAGAGAAAAGTGTTTCTAAGTCACTCAGCTAAGGCATGGGGTGGTGGAACACTGGACCTGAAGGTCCGTCAGGATTCGAAAACCAGGCATATGGCTGTGGACAAATGGAGCATTATTCAGCACTGAAAAGCAGTGAGCTATAAAGGTGGGAGAAGACATGGAGGATCCTTCAGTACATGTCACTGAATGAAAGAAGCCAGTCTCCAAAGGCTACAGGGCCACTGATTCCACATGAACAACATTCCAGAAGAGTTAGGGCGATGTCACTACCCATCTGTACAAACATGGAATGTAGGAGAGACCCCTGATATAAACCATGGCCTTTGGGTGACCTGTGCTGGGCCGGCTCACTGACTGTAGCAGATGACCCCTGGCTGAGGATGCTGTTGGGTAGCCTGTGCACGCATGGCAACAGGTGCATATGAGGGCTCCCTACCTGCCACCCAATTTTGCTGTGAACCCAAACTGGTTGCAGAACACTGGTCTAGTGTGTGCGAGGCCCTGAGTTTGATCCCCACCACTGCCTCCTCCAAAATAATCTGTCTTGAAAAGAACAAGTCCGTGGTGTGCATGTTGGTTCTTGGGCTGCCAGCAGCCTGCTCTTCCTGCACCCATAGCGCAGGCTCCATGACTCTGCAGAGATTGGGACCTCCCCAGTGGGATAAGCTGAGGCTCGTCTTGGCCAGCTCTCCTTCCAGGGCTGCTTTGTGGTGTCATTTGAGACCCAGTTCAGCCGTGGGTGTTGTGTTGGGGCTGAAGGGGGGCAGACACTGGGTACTTGAGGTGGTGGCTGGCATAAGTGTCAGGGCTATGCCAGGGGAAGGATTGACTGATCCTCCAGTGAGGGGTGAGGAAGGATGCTGTGCTCTGTGGGCCCCACTCCTCAGGACAGCGTGTGCTGGCGTCGGGGGCAGGGGAGAGGCTGACCTTCATCCTGCCAGGGCATTGCAAAATACAAGCCGAGTTGAATCAATGTCTTCTGGAAAAGTACATTTTGCTCAAGAGCCAAGTTAAACTGGAGCTTGGGCAGCCAGCATGTTGAAGTCTTAGGCATGACTCATCCTAAGTGGGATGGGAGGGGCAGACTGAGCCAGAGGTGGGCCATGAGCACTCGGTGGGCCCAGGCACCCTCTGTGCTAGCCCACTTGGCCAGCTCCTCAATTGGGGGACAGTTTATGCATATAGGTGGCAGGAGCCAGTGGCTTCATCAAGGCTTAGATGCTCGCCCCTGTTTAGAGAAGATATCTCTAAGAAGCCATGGATAAAATGAATCTCTACAAAAATTAAATTTTCTTACTTGCATTGTTGACTTAGAGATGACTCCTCCCTGAGATGAGTCTAGAGAATTGGGGACATCTGGTTGTCCCTGGAAGAGCCTCAGATAGCACTCCAGTTTTTGTGACTTTGGGGTTTGGGGCAACTTTCTGGGCATCTGGTCCCTCCCTTTAAAAGGGATCTGAGTAGAGCTTGCTGGTGCACAGCTGTAATCCCACCACTAGGGAAGCTCAGGCAGGAGGATCAAGAGTTCAAGGCCAGCCTGGGTATAGAATGAATTTGGGGGCAGTACAGACTGGATAGTGAGCCCTTTCTCAAAAAAACAAAATTAAATAAATCAACAAATGTATGTAGGAATGCGTGTGTATTGAATCAGCCTCAGTGAATAGTTGGAAGGTGTGAATCATGTTCCCATGCGTGTGTCCTTGGCAGACATTACTAATCCATCTCAGCATGCACACGCTGGGGCAGGGCTCAGCCTCAGCAGCAGAGCCTTCAGACTTGTAGACCTGGGCCATAATTTCTGGGCCATAGGGCAATCCTTGGTCTCAAAGTCCCCATTGAGCTCTGCAGCTTTTACTCAAGCTTCTGCCCTCTTGCTGTCTGTTCTGGTATATGTATATTTCATTGTCAAGATTAAAGGCTGAGTTCACAAGTTGAGTGGTTGTCCTCAGGCCAAATCTGATGCATAGATATTTGCTTGGCCTGTCTTTTTATTATTTTAAAACAGTAGTTGGAAACCTTTTTCAAATTGGCAGTTTCACCTAAGACCTCTGGATTTCTGGGTTTCCCAGATCTGGTGATCCTGCGGCCCTTTGTTTTAGCCGTGAACCAGTTCTTTCTGGGGCCTCTCCAGCTATTGCAGGGCCTGTCTGGCCCGTTCCCACTATTTCCAGGCCCTGCTGAGCCTTATTCTGTGTTCTCTACTTTGGAGACACATGAGATCTGGTTGTCTTGATGTTTCTAGAAGGACTATTACTCCCAACCTATAAATGCTTCTCTGGGCAATTGGCGCTGGGCTTCTATTTTCTCATGTGGTTTTTCCTTAGAGCCAAGCCAGGTGTGCCAGGAGCTATGGAGGTAAGTACCATGATCCCCGACTTCCCGTTTACATCCATGCTATCTGTGACTCCCATCATCAATGGGGCAGGAAACTGCTTGACTCCCTTAAGGGACACATTGCACAGCTCCGACAGTCTTATGGCTCTCTGTACAGCCCCAGGTGCCTGTGGCTCAGTTGGCCTTCAGCTGCTTCGAGACGATAGTAGTCCCACCTCAAGACTGCTGGACCAAGCACTGGAGATCCCAAGATGTGTGAAACGGCTCCCTGTCCTCGGAGAATTCATAGCTTTGAGATGCCACCAGTGAAAATGAGACAGCATAGGCTGGACTGTGCATTCCTGAATACAACACGAGTTTAATGTCAACATAGCGGACGTGATGATGGGCTGCAGATACAGCAGAAGGGATGGGCGGTTCAGCTGGCATCAGCTGGCAGGGAGGGAGATGTGTGAGCCGAGTTTTGAAGAATTATCTTGGGCATCAGTCTGCTCCTCCCACTCCACCTGAATTCGCCTCCACACGTTCCAGGAACCTTCCAGCTGTGCACTGGCCACCGGGCCCTGGCACCTGCTGTCCTTGCTGCCTAGAATGTTCCCCTTAGACATCCCCTTGGCTGTTGTCTCATTGTCATATTACTCTTATCAGGCTCTGCTCCCCTCACATCCTACCCAGGGTGGCCCCCACGATTTCCTTTTTCTTCAAATGCTTACATACATTCATTCATTGGTTGTTGTCTTTCCCACCAGAGCACAAATGAATCGAAGACAGGAGGGTTGGCATGTGACGTGGCTGTGTTCCCAGCACCTAGGCCAGCGCCTGGTTCATAGCAGCTGCTCAATAATGTGGAGGAATGGTGGCGCTGGTAGACAGGAGGGAGAGCAGATGAAGTGCACAGAGGGCCCAGCCCAGAGCTGACACTCAGCTGGGACACGGTGGGCCTTTCAGAGATACAAGCATTGGTGGCACCATGGGGCAGAGAGAAGGGCAGACCGAGCCCAGACTGGCCACCCAGGCCTCCTGAGACAGAGCCCAGCTTGCTTCGTTTTCTCCTAAATAACCAGCTTGTTACAGGGAACTGACAGTGCTAGGCATCCTCACAGGAAACAATCCTCCACAGCCTGCAGGCAGGCCTGCTGCAGCCCGCTTCATTCCTTCCTTCTCTGTGTGCCCCACCCCCCTGTGCGCCCCCCACCCCTACCCCGCCCCCAGGGGACTATGAGTTGTCCACACTGTAATGGGATGCGCAAATTTCAGTTGCTCAAGTTCCCAGTTGCCTGCCGGGCCCCTCTACCATCTCAGCTGTGAGGACTGACCAGGATAGAGGTTCCACCTTGACACCAGCTCATTGAGTAACCTTGAGCTTAAGCAACCGACCGTGAGCCTTTGCAGGAGATGCCCGTGGCTCCTCCCACCCTTTTCTCCAAACTAATTTCTGCTTGTCTTTCTAGAATCAGGGTCTCTGGTGAGTTACTGTTTCTCTGGGCTTTTCTGGGCCTTAGTTTTATTATCAAAATAGGGGTAAAGCTGGGTGGTAATGGTGGTCCATGCCTTTAATCCCAGCACTCAGAGGCAGAGGCAGGTGGCTATCTGAGTTCAAAGCCAGCCTAGTCTACAGAGTGAGTTCTAGGACAGCCAGGGCTACACAAACCCTGTCTCAAAAAACCAAAGTCCATAAATAAATAATTAAAAATGAAAATAGTGATAACTCTAATTGTTAGGCCTACCTGTTATCCCACCCAGTTTTGATGATCAGATGAGGCAATATGAGTTAGGACCCAGGCTCAGTAAATCTCATTCGTCTTCTTGGTCCTTTTACCCCAGTCCTAGCTAGAACCTGGCCTTGACTTACTTCCCAAGGTCACAGGATGCTGTCCAAAGGGGTTCTCAGCTCTCAGCAACACCGAGCCCAACGACAGGCCCAGAGGACGTTTAGACTCCACTCAAGGGCGCTTTCCACAGCTATCTCTGCCTGCTACCCTCCCCGGTGCCCCCCCTGAGGGAGAAACACTGACCCCCCCACAACCTACCGCCCCGATTTATTACTTTTAAACCTGTTGGAAGGCCGCCCCTGGCGGGAAGCCACGAGCATGAGAGCCCAGTCCAGGAATAGCTCTTGCCACTCAGCATTTAAACGCTGCCTGTATTTTTACCCCATGATGGGTCACTTTTGAAAGCCCCCGCTCATGTTCTGCCCCTCTAAGAATACATTTCCATTTATAGCATCTGTGCGGTTGGTGTAGGGCCAGGCAGAGCATCCTGTTTCAGTGAGTTGGAAACACTTTGGGGGCTCCTGTTCACTAGCAGGAAACCTGAATCCAGGCCAAGTACCAAGTGCCTTTTTGCTTCCAGGGTCTGAGCTGATCTGACTGTTGTAGGCCTGGGGAGACAAGTGAGGGTGAAGGCCCGAGTACTGTCCCCAGGCAGCACAGCATTGTAGTTCTGCAGTTTTGGGGTACCTTTTCTCCTTCACTTACCCACCCAATGACCCTTCTGTTAGCACATGGTCCTATAAGGGTGCAGGAGGGCATTGCTGAGCATGGGCATTGAAGGTCCCTGGAGGGAACTTGGAGTTCGGGCGTGGTCAAGGAGAACCATCAGGTGCCCCCCTTTAGTTCCTCACCAGGCTCTAATCCCAGCTCTTCCTGGTTCTGTGAGCCTAGGCAAGTGGTTCACTTTCTTGGAATCTTGGTTTCTGCATTTGTTGATGGTGCTCCTGCATGGCGAGCAGGATTCAGCAGGATAGAAGTGGTCAGGTGTCTCAGAAATACCTGGCCCAGGAGGTGGGACTCAATCTATCCCAGGCCCCTTTCTCATCTCTCTGTTGACTCGGGGTGCCTCAGGTGGGTACTGAAGGTCTTTCAAAAGATACTTGACATCAGAAACAGGTGCATGCTGTAAGTTCCAAGGTGCCTAGGCCTCTCACTACACTTCTTAGGGATGCAGAA
This sequence comes from Peromyscus melanophrys, assembly GCA_902168415.1. Lineage (NCBI taxonomy): Eukaryota > Metazoa > Chordata > Mammalia > Rodentia > Cricetidae > Peromyscus > Peromyscus melanophrys. The sequence continues at coordinate 10,625 of CABHPR010107853.1, read as the reverse complement.
CCTGCCCCAGTCCACCCTGGGTGCCTCATTCTATAGTCAAGCCAGGAATCTGAGAAGCTGATGGTTTCCTGGAAGTTTTTGAGGGAGTGTGTATGGACCCCACTTGGAGGAGTGCCATCCCTCCACCCACCTTGCAAGTGTCTGTCGGGGCCTCTGTGTGGGGGTGGGGGGTGGGGGTGGGGGTAGTACCCGAGGCTCTGGGGTAGCGTCAGGCAGTGTACAAGGACTTGTATACATGTAACTGTAAGCAGAGGGGAGTGGTGTAGAGCTCCAGGCTCCTCAGAAGGTGATATTTGAACACAGGCGTAAGTGAAGGAGTAAGCCATGCTGCCAAGTGAATGCACACTCCAGATATAGGAAGTTCTGTTTACAAAAGGTCATTATTGGTTCATAAATATTGAGTGGAAAATTCTAGTCATGGCTCATATGTTTTAAGCGTGTCCTAAATAACGTAATGAGTTCTGTCACCCTGGAATATGAATATCCCTTTGTCTAGAGCATCCACCTTGTGGAGCTGACCCACCCATTAGTCACTTGGTGGTCACCCTGGTCATCAGGCCCTCTGTCACGGTATCACAGGGTTTATTTGAGTTAAGCTTTATTTTTCTTAATAATGGTCCTGAAACACATGAGTAATAACATTGGCAATTTTATTACAGTATAACATTATAATCATTCTGTTGGTTGTTGCTGACGTCTTCCTGTGCCCACTTTCTATAAATTAAATTTCTCATAGATATGCTTAGGAAAAGGGTATCTGGTTTCAGGCACCCACAGCGTGTTCCCCACAGGTGGGGACACTGTTGAGGAGGGAACATGTGCCCAGGTTCTTCCACTGATGCAGGGTAAGAAATTAAGACTTCTTACTTCTTTATCTTTTACATTTTTACCTCCAAGGGATGCGCTTGGCTGAAGGATCAGAAAATCCAAATGGAAGTGGCTGAATAGGTTTTGTTTTTCTAACAAAACATGAAGATTGGAGGGGTAGGCAGCTGCTGGTTTTGGTCCAGTAGCCCAAGGATGCCAACTTCTCCGTCTCTGCTGTTAGCCAAATGTGTCATTATGGTCCCCAGAAAGCTGCCTGGGTGTCACGTCTGCATCTAGATGGGAATGAGGAGAGTGTTTAGAGCCAGGAATACCTTTGATCCTAAAATTTAAAGCTCACTGTGCTGCACACATCATTGGCTGGGGGACTGGAGAGATGGCCCAGTGGACAAAGTGTCCATCATGCAAGCATGAGACTCTGAGTTTGGATCCCCAGCATCCATTTAAAAACTGGGGTAGCAGCATGTGGGAGTCGGGGTAACGCAAAGAGGATCCCCGAGGCTCACTGGTCAGACATGGTGGCCAAGTAGATGAGGTCTGGGTTCAGTGAGAGACTGTGTCTCACAAAAAAAGGTGGCAAGAGATCAAGAAGGACACTGGTCACCTCCTTTTTTCCCCATGTGCTCTTGATTTATGAGGGAGATTGGGTCACAATACAGATGTGGCTTTCTGAGTCCTCTGTAACTGGCGAGCTCAGGAGCCTTGAGTGGGTCCAAGGTTGGTTGTCTTGGCAAGAAATTTTTCTGGTAGTACCGTGTGTTGGCATTGGTGTGCCTGAGATGTACAGTGATGGCTGAGCTGGGCACAGTGGCCTGGCCTGGTTATCTAAGGTTCCCATCCTCCATGGTTATCCCCTGGATGGAGCTCGCATGAGGGTGAGTCTTCTGATCCTAATTGGTCTGCACTTACTGTTGGAAATCCTTCTGTAAGACAGGACTTTGCCCTCATCAACTGTTTGGTGACCTAGAAATAGATATTGTAAAAAAGAGATTCAAAATAAGCGTTTTCCATACTTACCAAATTTCAGAATGATAAGCTGGTGGCCTAGCATGTTGAAAGATATTCAGCAGGGCTGTGGTTTAGGGGTGTTGTTTGGAAGGCCTGGATTATATTACGTTGTTTGATATGATGTTTCAATCATGACTGTTATTAAATTTATTGGCCCATACATGACACACAGTTAAGTGTCACCTATTTAAAGTATACAGTTTGATATGAACACACCATGACATCATCACAATCCAGACGATGAATGTGTCCATCATTCCCTGGGGTTTCCTTCATCCCACCCACAGTGATCTGCTGGACTCTAAAGGGGTTTGCACCTTCTGGAATCTAATGTGGATGAAATCACACTGCCTGAGCCTTGTTGTCTTTATTCAGCATGCTTTCTGAGAATCGGCCATGAGCACATGTCAGCACAGTGTCCCACTTCATGGATAGTCCCTACGTCCATGTCCATGGACTTTTAGATTGTTTTCCTCTTCTGGCTGTTATAAGTAAAGCTCTCTGAGTGCCATGTACACATCCCTGGTATGTGTAGTTTTCCACACCTCCTTGGCACACACCTAGGGTGGCATGGCTGGGTCATACAGTGAATGTGTGCTCTGGTTTTCATACACTTTAACTGTACCATGGCTTGTGAGGCTCAGTTCCTCTGTGCAGGCATCAGAAGGACTGGCAGGTGGCTACGTCCACAGGCTCTCTGCTTAGTAATCAATGAGTGCTTTTCTGCAGAGTGGGTCAGTTCTTCCATGACTTTCTGAGGTCCTGAGGCTCAGGCTGGTTTTATGGGAATTAGTTAAGGTCTTAAGGGACTGTATTAGTGACCAAGGGAACATGTGATCAGAAAGGAATTTGGTCTTTCCGTCTGTCTTACACAAATGCTTCCTTCCTGGAAACTTCTCCTTACCATGTTTCCACCATGATATGATCTAGCACAAGGCCCTGTGATCATGGATAGAATTGTGCACTCCAATATACCTCTTCTCATAAATTACTCAGTACTTCTTTACAGTAACAGAAAGTAGACTAAGACAATAGATATTTAACTTTTTAAGAACTTGCTGAATTCTTCCCAAATAACCACACAATTTTATGTTCTCGATGGCAGTGCGTGAGAGCTCCAGCTGCTTGATTGGAACATAGTTCCAGCTGTCAGGATAGGTGTAGTAACATCTCACTGTGGTTCCATTTTGATTTCTTCCAAGTGACTTTGATGCCAGCATCCCTTCAGGTGGTTTTTGACATCAGTAAATCTTTGAGGAAGTGTCTAATCAAATTCTTTGCCCAGTGTTCATAGTGCGACGCTTTCACTGATTGCGTTTTCAGAGTTCTTTAGACTGGACCCCTGTCTTATCCGACATGTGATTGACGTGTGGTGTTTGTTCTGTGCTGTCATTGATCTGTATTCTTTTTAAGCACATCTCTTCTTCAGAGAACAGAAATTTTTAGTTTTGATGAAGCCTGATTCATCAACTCCTTCTTTCATGGAGTGCACCTTATGGTGTCTCATCTAGCAAGGTTCCACCTGATCTCAAATCACAAAGATTTGCTTACACCTACACAGAGCTGTGTATGTGAACACTCAGGGAGATTTATTTTAATGACTGAAAGAGGAGAACAACCTAGATGCCCATGGACACAGAAGTGTGTACGGAATATCCACAAAGCAGAATGCTATTCAGGTCAGAAGGGATGCCATGCTGACAGGTCCAACATGGCGGACTTACAGTGAGTCCGCCAAGACAGTGCAGCTCAGATGGTGTGTCCACGGCAGGACTTGCTATAAACCTAGAAGGAAATAAGCAGATCTTTGTGATCTGAGGGTTTTTTTTTGCTAGTTTGTTTGTTTTTGTTTTGTTTTGTTTTGTTTTTTGGTGAGACACCAAGAAGTTGTTTGTTTTTGTTTTTTTCTTTTTCAAAGCTGGAGCTTTGATTGTTGTATGATTTTTTTTTCGTATTGGTGTGAATCTTAAAACCAGCCTGTCATTATCTGCAAGCATGCTTGTGGTGGTGCAGGTTGGAAGTGAGTTGGACCCAGAAGTTGGAGAGGAAGTGACCTTTGCTAACACTGACCCATTGCCTTAGTTTACATCCCCACTTTCTTAGTTTTTAATTCCCCCCTCAGCAATGCACACACACGTGCGTGCACACGCACGAGCACGCACACACACACACACACTTGTCTTACACTTCTGTCACATTTGGCCTGAATATTTAACATTTCATGCATCTCTTAGGGATTGTGGGTGTAAACATTTGTGTACATTTCCGTCTCCCTGCGCCCCACCGTTTACTCCCACATAGCTTCGCATAACACAGTCCTTGCCCTTGACCTTTTCCTTTTGTGCATCGGGGGAGCCTGATGTTCCTGAGAGTCCTGTTTCCCTTGGCAACTTTGCCACCCTCCACTTTATGGGTGCTCTCTAGTCCGTGCTCTGTCCACCTCCTGTGCCTGGGGCTTTGGCCTGGCTCCAGACACTTTCAGTTACAGCTGACACTATGGTGAGCAGCCTTGTACTGATGCCACTTCACATTTTTACCTGGAAAATGCTGGCTGTCATTAGTGGGCCTGGCCTTGCAAGACCCAGGGAAGAGTCGGGGACAAAGCTAACCTGGCCCAGCATAGCTGGGAGGGAGGCTTGTAGGGAGGTGTGTGGCTGCCACAACTCCCTCTTCCTCTTCAGCCACACTTGGTGTTTGTGGGACGGAGGAGGGGAAAGGCCGGGACTCTGTGGTCAAAAGGGTGCTCTGGGACTGGAGAGGTCACGTGTGGAATGATGGGGCGGAAGTGGAGAGTGCTAAAGCTGGAGGCCATGAAGAGGCTAGAGGGCGCTCAGTGTGGGTACCAGGTGTCATGACAGCTCAAAGGCTAGGCTGCAGGGAGAAAGCCGTATCTGTATTAGTGACTCCATCATCACACAGCGGCACGTGTTGGCTATCACACCAGCCTTCCTCCTCCACCCTCAACCCGCCCCCTCCTCCAGGCAGGTGTGTGGCAGCCTGGGGAGAAAGCAGATGTCCTTCGGCAAACTGAGTTCAAATTCTTGCTCTGAATCAGGGACAAGATGGGAGGAGGGAGACACATGACCTGCTACACAGGGTTAGGAAATTGATGAGATAATGAGGTAAAGTGTAAGGCCTGGAGCACAGTGAGCCCTCATCACTGGGGGGGAGGGGGGACCTGGAGCCTGGAGCACAGTGAGCTCTCATCATGGGGGTTGAGGCCTGGAGCACAGCAAGCCCTCATCATGGGGAGCAGGGCCTGGAGCACAGTGAGCCCTCATCACTTGGCGGGGAGGGGTGGAGGGGGGACCTGGAGCCTGGAGCACAGTGAGCCCTCATCACGGGGGGGGGGGGGGATCACAGCTGTGGTAATCCTTACTGCTGCTCCCCACTCAGCTCCTTGGCTGACCTGGAGACAGGCAGGCTTTTGTTCCATCCGCAGGAGCCGGTGGTAGAAGTACGTGTTAGCAGGTAGAGTGACCGTTCGGGTTCTCATAGGGTGGAGGTCACAGTGGTTCCAAGGCTCACTCTCGCTCTGTCCCCACTAGACCTAGGTATTCCCGTTTACCCAGCATTCCTGTGCACCTCGTGTCCACACACCCCTGCCCCACTGATGCTCTGTGAGGCGAAAGAATGACTGGAAACAGACGAGTGTGCATATCCTATCTCACTTCCTGGTCCCACCTGAGGGCTTTGCCAGGCCAGTGGGCAGGGCTGACCAGGCCAAAGGTCCACCTACGTGTCCTAACTGTTTTTGGGACAGATGACCCACCACTCAATGACTTCCTCCTAAATGGCATCTAATTTCACAGGCCCCTGCCCTGGAGCTGCCCACATTCAGTGAAGCACAGAGCCATGGAGGTTCAGCTGCAGGAACAGGGAGAAGCGAGGCCCCAGCATAGGGTTAAAATAGCACAGCTGAGGCATTCTGCTGTGGAAGGAAGTCACAGATGAAGTCAGACCACCCTTCCAGCGGCGCTTCCCTTGCCTGGGAGCAGGCAAGGCATGCGTGTTTATTTTGGGTTGGGCTGCAGCTCCCTCCCTCTATAGGCTGGAGGTGGATGACAGACTGAATTTCTGTGAAGTAAATCCTGTTTCCCACTGATTCCCAGTGCTGATGTTGACGCACATTCCCAAGCACTGTTATCTTCTCAGCACTGGGGTAGGGAGGGTGGCGAGGGGGATGGGAGCTGCTCAGTGCACTGAAATGGTGGCACGATTCTTACTATACCTCCATACCAGGGCATAAGGTAGGCCCCAGGCAGATTGACCTCTTTCTATAGTTTACTTTGTCCAGTTTTTCCACATAAACTTTGCTTTATCAGACACAAAGTGAAAAGACCAGAAAGAGTGCTTTATTCCAGAATCGTGGTGTCTGGGGGGTCTTCAGGGCCATGGCTATGACTTCACTAGCAGAAACAGCCCCTGAGGCCTCTTGAAGACACAGGATGGTTGGGGAAATGAGCCCCCTTCTGTGATGTTCTGTTGCACAAGGCTTCCTCAGCTGCAGGCCTGTGGACACTGGGTGTAGTCATTTTCCCTGCGGGAGCTGCGTGTGCAGCTAGGAGGCCGGTAACATCTCTGGCCTCTGCCCACTTGGTGCCAATAACATCCCGGCCCTAACAGCAGTGACCAAACTGTCTCCGTGTCCCACATCTCCTGGGAGACACTGTTACTCCCGCCTGAGAATCCCTGGCATACATCCTTTCAAGGACACAAAAGCTACCAAGGTGAGATGACCAGCCTTTGTTGTCCATTTGATGGGATTTAGCAGCACCATGGAAATGTATGTCTGGGTGTGTCCGTGAAGATGTTTCCGGAAAGGTTTAGCTGGACAGGGAAGACTCACTCAGACATGGGCAGGCGGCACCATCCCGAAGGCCTAAGACCCTGAACTGAATAAAGAGGAGGAAGCGAGCTGAGCTCCAGCATTCATCTCTCCCTGGTTCACGCTTTACCGCCACACCTTCCTGACGTAATGGACTGTGAGCCAGAATAAAACCTTCTGAAGCTCTTCTCACAGCAACAGGAAAAGTAACTAGTACCTATGGATCCAGGGCTACGTGTTTTTAATTGGCCCTTTGCTGAGCCAAGCAATCCCCCTGCCTCAGCGTCCTGAGTAGCTAGGATTACAGGTGTATGCTGTCATGCCAGGCTCTGTTTTAAACACTTAAACTGGGTACTTTACTCTTCTCGGGCATCTAGTGTCTCTCCTGAGTTGAGCGGATGACATAGAGTAACTGTGGGGACAGGTGACACAGAGTAACTGTAGGACAGGTGACATAGGGTGACCACAGGGACACTTCCAAGCTCACAGTGTGGAGTGTTGAAGGCAGGAGGCTTTCCCAGCCCGTGGTCAAGGTCTGCCTGCCCACTCCAGTCCTTGCTCCCATACTGGTGGCATTTGCATTCTGCCTGGGCTTTCTTCAGTTCAGGCTGTTCTCTTTCTTTAATTTCAGCTTAGTTTGTCTTGTAAAAAAGATCCTCAAATCTCCACCACTGTCCATTCCACCTGCCAATCGTGGTTTAGAGGCTTAGGTGATTTATTTTGGGTTTTGGTTTATTTTGTTGTTGTTTGGTTAATTGGTTTTTTGTTTTGTTTTTTTGTGTGTGTGTGTGTGTGTGCGCGTGCGTGTGTGTGTGTTCACTTTTGTGGGTGTCTGCAGAGGCCAGAGGTTGGCGGTGGGTGCTTCTCAATCACTTCACCCCTACCCCATCCTCTTTTCTTCTTTCCACATGGTTGTGTGGTGGTGTGTATGCATATGCATGCATGTTCATGGGGGGGTCCATATATATATGTATACGCATGTGTGCATGCAGAAGCCCAAGGTTGATGCTGGGCATCTTCATCTTTCTTTTGTCCTTATCTCTTGAAGTAGGGTCTGCAAATTTAGAGGCTAGGAGGCAGCCTTTTGGTTGTGTGGTGAGCACTTTAACTGCTGAACCATCTCCACAGTCCACACTTATTTTATGAGACAAGATCTCTCATTGAACTTTTTTGTTTGTTTGTTTGTTTGTTTTTTTTGTTTTTGTTTTTGTTTTTCGAGACGGGCTTCCTCTGTGTAGCTTTGCACCTTTCCTGGAACTCATTCTGTAGATCCTCACAGAGAACTCACAGAGATCCACCTACCTCTGCCTCCCTAGTGCTGGGATTAAAGGCATGTGCCACCACTGCCCGGCTCTCATTGAACTTATAACTGTTTGGCTAGACTGGCCAGCCGGCACCAGGAGCCATCTGCCTCTGTCCTGAGATGCTGGGGTTACAGGTGTATGCCGTCATGCTCAACCTTCATGTGGATGCTGGGATTGAACTCGGGTCCTCCTGCTTGTGTAGCAGGTGCTTTACCCACTGAGCCAACTCCCCAGGCCTCACTGTTTTCTTTTTTGAGACAGGGTTTCATTCTGTAGCCCAAATTGCCCTGGAATTTATGACCCTCCTGCCTTAGCCTCCCAAGTGCTGAGTGTGCAAGTGTGTTCCTTCCTCTGGGCTCCTAGGGCAGCTTTGGGCCTCATTCTTTTGAAGAAAAGGGTCCCATGTAGCCCATGTTGGCCTCAGACTTGCTACGTAGCTGAAGGCGACCTTGGACTTTGGATCCTCCAGGTTAGGAGTATGCATCACACACTCAGTTCATGTGGTGTTGGGGGACAAACCAAGAGCTTTGTTCATGCTAAGCAAGCACTCTGCCAACAGAGCAATATCCCTGCCCCTGGGCCATGTCTATCTGTCTGTCTGTCTGTCTGTCTGTCTGTCTGTCTGTCTATCTATCTATCTATCTATCTATCTATCTTTATTATCATCATCATCTTCCTTCCATCCATCCATCCATCTATCCATCTATCTATCATCATCATCTTCTATCCATCCATCTATCTATCGGTTTGTCTATCTATTTATTTGAATCAGGGCCTTATTCTGTAGCCCTGGATGTTCTGGAATTTGCTCAGTAGCCCAAGCTGGCCTCGAACTCACAGAGATCCACCTGGCTCTGCCTCCCAAGTACTGGGTCAAAGGTGTGTGCCGCCCTGCCCAGTGCTGGGCCTCATTCTTGTGTTGATCTGTTCACTGGCTGCAAGGCAAAGACTAAGAAACTCCCAGGCCGAGGGATGAGCAGGGAAGAAACGTTTGCTTTCAGTAGAGGGTCACAATGAATGTACTCCTCCTCTTTCTCGGCGCGAGGCTGAGCAGTGACAGGTCGTGAGCCTTTCTTCCTAAGTGTTTCCCCCAGGATGACAGGCGTTGTCTTGAAAATGGAAGAATCCGTGAGAATGGGAGAGGTCTGCGTGCAGACCCCTGCTGAGGTGCTTTGTGTGTGAATTTAGCTAAACCAGGAGCCTTTCTCATCTCCACATGTGAAATGAGACAAGACCGACCCCAGGTTGGTCCTGAGTCAAGTGAGAACGAAGGTAACCTTAGCACATAGGCTGCAGCAAGCCTCCCGTTTCCCTCCCTCGCCCTTCACCCTTTCCTCCACATTCTCTGAGGCAGGATGGCCGAGACTGATCGCATCACCACTGCGAGGGCCTGACTAATTCAAGCCGGAGAGGATGCACAGCTCACTTCCTTGTCTGTCACATGCTTGGGCTTCTTTCTCACTAGCCTCCTGGTGGCCCAATTTCCCAGTGACAGTCACTCCTGACTCACTTGTCTTGTGGTCACCTCTGAAGCCAGGTTCCTTTTCTGTCCTCCCTTTACCCCATTACCACTCTCCAACTTGGGTCTGTTGTGTGGGAACAGATTGCTGTCACACGTTGTGGTCTGCTGAGGACCCCGGAGCTTTACGAGGCCGGCAGCTTTTTGAGGGCAGGGCCCGTATTTGCCTTGATCAGTTCCTTTCCCTACCTTCTAAAACACTGCTGGACACAGTACGTGTTTACACGTTTTTACGTATTTGCTGAATGAACGATGGATTTCTGAGATTTCCCCTTGCCTACCAGGCAGCATCCTTCAAAGGGGAGTGAACAAAGCCTTGGGACCTCGGTCTGATTTGCTAGTGAGAGAGCAGAGCCCGGTTCCCACTAGTGTGGGGTGGTGGGAAAATGGTGGCTTGGGGACAAAGCACCAGGATCAATACCTTTTCCCAGGAGCTCAGTGACATTGAGTAGGTTCCCTCCACCTGAGCCTCCAATCTCCCCAGGAGAATGGGATACCAGTGCCTGCCAGGGGTACCATGACAAAGCTAAATATGTATGTTAAAGAGCCCAGCCTGGGCTGGAAATGGCCGTTTGGTATCACTCTTGCTAATGCTTTGCCTCCTGTGCTTTGGTCCAGGTCACACGTTACCTGTTAATTCAATACCTCCCTGTCCCTGGTGCTGCCCCAACAAGCTAGAAGTGCAGCTTGCCACCCAACACACAGCAAGCATGTGCTAGCCACACCTCTAATTCAGGTGCCCTCAGGGACCAAGCTTCTTCCCAAAACAGACTAAGTGGAATTTTAAGTGGTGGCTTCCTTTTAATTTTTTCCATTTGAATTTTAAAAATATCTTTATTCATTTTGAAATAATTTTGTACTTATCCCCAAGTTGCAAAAATAGCACAGAGTTCCCATGTGCCCTTTACCCAAGTGTCCCCAAAGGTCAACATCTTACATCATGTCCTAGTTGGATCTATAATGTCCCCAGAGGCCCTTTGCTTAAAGACTTGGTCCACAGGACAGCAGTGTTAGAGCAGATTGGATATGAGGGCTCCAGTGTCATCCGGAGACTCACCCACTAGTGAGTTCATAGTTCAAAGGACTGTTGGGATTAAATGGAAACTTTAAGAGCTGGGGCTGAGCTCTTGAGGAAGTAAGT
>CABHPR010107851.1:0-12007 GCA_902168415.1 Peromyscus melanophrys | reverse complement strand
TATGAAATAGGTTTACACAGTGTTTTCCAGGTACTTAAGCAATGGAAATAGATATCTCACAATGGAGAGACTGAAAATCCAGTAGTTCAATTCAAAAGGCTGGATGTCTCAGCATTCATAATCTGGTGTTGGCCTCTGAAGATTTCTATCGACATGCTGTTTGTCATTCTGTGTTGAAATTATAAAGATTCTAGAGCTTTCATCAGTGAACTAATTTCAGAGCAGCAGTAGAGATTAATTTGGTAGATGAGTGAGGACATATCTCTGAAAATTGTAGATTTTTGTCCTATGCACTGTGTGGTCTCTTACCAGAAACTGATGCCCACGTTTATGGTAAATCTTTCTGCTTCCAGGAATCTCATTAGGAAAATATGTTATAGGCATTCCAAATAACTTGTTAGATTATTCATGATGCCATCCAGTTGTAAACAGAGGTTAACCAATCAAAATTCAATCCTACATCAACTTGATACACAACCAAATCTCTGTCTGTCATGCTTTATTCCTTATAAAAACAATATCCAGGTCATATGTTCCACCTAATATGATACAACAATCTTAAATACAATGTCAAATTCATTATACATTTAAAAGTAGATGGTGATGTCCCTTGAGGAATAATTAGTCTTTTTTCCCATAACTTTAATAACCATGAATATATCAATTACTGTTATGACCCATGAGAAATATTGAATTAAATAAAAATACTGACATATATGCTTATTTATACACAAAAAGGTATTCTTAACAAAAAAACAATCCGCCGGGCAGTGGTGGCACATGCCTTTAATCCCAGCACTTGGGAGGCAGAGGCAGGCGGGTTCTCTGTGACTTCCAGGCCATTCTGGGCTACAGAGTGAGTTCCAGGAAAGGCACAAAGCTACACAGAGAAACCCTGTCTCAAAAATCAAAAAAAAAAACAAATAAAAAAAAACCACCTCATTTCTTCAACTGCTCATGTGATCTTAGCTGGAATTAATGAACTTATTCTACTGCTTCTCATTATTTATTTTCCCACACAATAGAAAAGCACCTATGAAGGTCTTGACTCTTTCCCTGAATGTATGATTTCTAACTTCATTCTGAAAGTCTTGGGCTCTATATCATCCTACATGGATTAGTTTTAGTTTCAGTTTCCCACAGTATTAATCACAGGACATACTAACACAGACCATATTTCTAAAGGATCTGCTGTAATCCAAACACAATCTTCTATTCTTTCATTGTAGAAAAAGAAAAAACAGTATTTTCCTCAGTAGTGTGGACTAATCACATCCCCTGACACTGTTAATCCTATAGTAATCTGCTCACATGCGGGCACTGAAAGCTCAAATTGACCAGGATGAAATATCAAGTTCTAATTTGAAGAAATAATTGTTGTGTTTCCAGGCAGTAGTACTCCAGCTCTTGAAAGCACATTTCTGGGATAGCAATCCATAAAGTCACTGTAACAATAAGCATTTTTCCCCTGGGTCATGAGAGGTAATCTTGAGTGGAAACATTCCAATTTCAACACCATAATTCATTGCCCCATAACTGATGGCTGAGAAAGACAGCATTCAATGTACTGGATCCTGATTCAAAGCATATACCACCTTCTGGAAAGCACTGTCACAGCCCTTTATGCAAACACCACATAAATGGTATCTTACCTTGAAAAACCGTTTTACCATTATTCCAAGCTTGATGATAAAGGATAGTGGTTTCCATGAATATTGGCCTAATGTTGTAATTCTCTTCCTGTGAAGAGAGTTCCTTTGTAAGAAGTAATGCTTTATTAGTGTCCTAGTCCCTCCACTGAAAGACTTGGGTGGTTACAGGAGATGACTGGCTTAGTCTCCATATCCTCTAATGATGAAAGACTTAGCTAGGGTCACCCTCATCTATTCCTGGAAGTTTCCATTTCTCTAGGTTTCTAGCTCATAGAAGAAATGTCCCCAGATTCCAATTCTCTTTCCAACATGGGACTGACGTAAACCCTGTGCATATATGTTACAGTGGTCTTAGTCTTCTTGTGTGAATCCTAACAGTGAGGTGAGGGACTGTGTCTGACTCTGTTATCTGGTTCCTCCTTCTGATTGCCGCTTCTAGCATTGATAGAAGAGGAAGTGACCAGTCTTTCTGAAACTTTATATACCATGGCTGACTGATATCCATGGGAGGCCCACACGAATCTGGAAAGAAACAGGGAAGGAGAGAACTGGATGGGTCTGTTGGGTGAACAGGGATGAGAGGAGGACCTGTTAAGAGGGGAGGGAGGAGAAACTGCTTGGGAAAAAACAAATAAAAACACACATATGAACACACACAAAGAAACAAATCTGTTTGGAAACCATGATGGTGTGTAAGATATTCATTAAGGCACTCAATGTTAGTTTTGACATGTGCATTATGCTCTGTATAAGCAAATTCATAACAAGAATGAGTATCCAGTCCATTAAGGTGAAAGCACTTTGCTTTCTTCTTTTTAACTTTCTTCCTTTTATTAAAAACCGATTGTCTTCTCATATAATATATCCTGATCAATTTTCCTTCCCTACAATCATACCAGTCTCAACCACTCTTCAATCATAGAGAGATCCACTTGATTTCTGTCTCTCTTTTAAAAAGAATGAGCTTCTGAGAGGTAACAACAAAATATAAAATAAGATATAATATGCTAAAACAAAAACCAACATGTCATAGGATCTAAGTGCCAAGTCCAAATACTGTTGTGCAAAAATAGCAATCCCTTAGAAGACATTTTACAGCATCTAGATATCCTGTTTGGTTAACTCAGTTCCTCCTGCTTTCTATGTTCCTGATGTGAAGCACAAGTGATGGAGGGATTTACTAATTTTACTGCCAACTGGACTATTTTGATGTTTAAGTTTGTCTTCTAATGCACATGACTGAAAAAGAAATCAAAATGTTTATCAATCCTCAGACAAACCCCTGTCTATGGGTTTTTATTCACTCCACTCTTCCATCCTTTCTTTGGGGAACTTATTAACGTGTTAGGGCATCCATTCATTGAACAACGTAATACAAAAGACTTTCACTGTGTTAACATATCCTGTGAACTCTAAAATAGAGCACTGCTCATAACAGCTTCATTTGTTAAATTAGGTGAAGGGTACATTTAGAGGCTATTAAATTATTATGCTTTATAGAGAAAAGAGATGGATTTCCTATCAACCTCATGTTCTCAGAACAAGGTAAGTAGCTGGTAAACCCACTGAACTAGGTACCGGTATTTATCAGAAGAACACATCTACCCAATTATTTACTGAGGATTAACTAGGACAGCAGAGGTGCAGTAGATCAAATAAACTTCATGTCTCAATTAGTTGGTCTATTTGGAACTGAATAATTTAGTAAGATCATTAATTTTCTCAAAGTGAGAAATGGATTTTACTGGATGTGGGCATTATATTAATATGCATATACATATACAAAGAATCTCTGAGACACAGACACTAAGCAAGGTAGAATCCAATGACTTCTTTTGGTTTGGAAAATCATGATGTCTCAATCATTTTGCTGGGTTCCACCCATCATGGGATTTTGGCCCTTTCTCTACCCACTACACTTGGAATGTCATCCTCTGATGTAGACTGTTAACACCAATCTCAGTGTTTTCAAATAAAAAGTTTCTTGCTTCATTCTTGTGACCAAATTATCCAAAGAGGAGTTCATCCCTCAGCTCTTATTGCCTGTTGTTTTAGGTGAAATCATGGTGCCTATGGGTGAAGATGAAAATCTATAAACATATTTTCCAGCTTGTTTTTCACCTGAATACAGGGCCTCAGATGCATAGCCCAAGGGAAGAAAGAGTTCCAGAATTCTCAGTGGCAGTGGAAGAGGTATAAGAAAGTGCACAGAGTGTGACAGCTCTCTGGGTTACTGTGACAGCCTCACCCATCAACAAAGATAGAATTTTGTATGGTCACAAACACTTGAGCTAAGTATAAACCTGCAGGACACTGTGAGATCTGGATCCATCAGACTTATGTCTGAGCAGACATGTGTGTTGAGGGGATGTTTTCTTTTGGTTATTATTATCAGAATCTTGTTTAATCACAGTCATGCATATGCCTATAACTCCTCTGAGTGTTATTACAGAATCAAAGAAGATTTTCACCAAGAAGGAGACGTAACCATTGGTGTATTTTTCCCAGTTCATACTATGTACACAGGCAACAAAGTTCCACATCCTATTCTGCCAAATGTTTACTCTGACTTTCACATACAGTAAGTGTTGTTGTTCATTTATGCTGTTTCAGATTTCATGTTACAAATGACCCAGGTGTTATGTGTATTCAAGCTCCTATGCTTCTTATTTTTATCATGAAATACCCTCTTCCCATCCAAAATTCCTTATTTAATTGTATCTTATTCTTCATTTACTTTCTATTCTCAAAGATGAAACAATAAGTTGCTTGTTTGTTTATTGACTTTTGTTTCCAAATATGACATATGAAATATTGGATCTTCCTTGGCCATGCCTTTACAGCCACATGTTTCTCATATTAGGTCTCAGAGGAAGGATGGTTTTATTAAAGTTTACCTGACTCTTCAGGATTGTCTAGAAGTCTATATGTACTTGTGTAAAAAGAGGTGATTCCACCAAAAGTTGTTTCTATGGAGGAATGTGATGATAGAGTAACAAGTTTGCCTCTGCTAGATACCACTTATTTAGCAGTAAGGGTGTCATATTTACAAGTTGGCAATGGTTTCTTGTTGTCAAAACAGCTATGCCTGCCTTCAAAGTTTTTTAGTTAAATTAATTATTTACAAATATTTTACTACCAGAAGCATTTTTCTGTTTTACATGTCTTTCCATGCATATCTAACAAGTTTTTCATCTCATTTTCATGGATGTGGTCATAAGACACAATGACAAGATTGTGGCCACTTTGGGTTGTTTCTTACTAAGTCAGAAATAAAATTAAGTTTGTGGCAGGGAAATATTTTGTTACTACAAAAGAGTAATATGTGTGTCTTTCTCCCTTTCCATTCCTCCCTCAACATCTTCCACTGTACAATACTTTTCCTAATTTTTTTATACAAGTTGGGGAACAAGAAGTGTATGTATCTCAAAGCTAAAATTATTTTGTAAGTCTTTTGATTTCATCCTTTATTACACTGTGAGAGTGCATATATGTTTTCAAAGTGGGAGTATGTCTGCTCTCTAAGTTTCTTTGTCTCTTTTCATGCATAGAATTTATACATGCCTAGAAGTGATCATCTTAATTATCAAGATTACAAGATGTATTAGCTGTGGGCAGGAATTTTGCTTCACTACATTGGTTTTTGTGTGGTCTCCATTTTTAAACAGAATTTACTTTAAGACTATTACGGGCATGGTGAACCTTTAATGCTCTCTACAACTTTGTATGAAGGTCTATGTGGTCTGCATTAATTTATTGGAAAGCCCTTCTTTGGTGTCCATTCTGTTGTAGTTGCTATGCTTTTTTATCCTCACTTTGTACTTTTCTTTAGCATGGAGATCTTATTTGCTAGCTCTCCTTTTCTTAGGGTGTTTCACAAAGAATGTGTCATCTGCCATGGTAATTTACAACACAGCAAGAAACACACATACAGCTAATCAGAGACACACAAGCCTACCTGGTGTAAGAATGTTTTTTGGGTTCTCGCAGAAGTGAGTACTGATGGCTGTCATTGTTAGCACTATGGGAATTCTTTTAATATTTACCTTAATGTGTCACTTGCAGAAATATATGTGACTATATATCACTGTATTCATATTCAATAATAATTCAGACCATTTTAGACTGTCTAATAAGATTAATAAATATTAAATTATCCAATGTCACTCTCGTATCTAATGTAAATGAATAAATAAATAATGACATCTCTGATTTCCAGCTGAAATTATGCAATGTGGGGACAATAATTCCTACAACACATTCTAAGATTTCTAAAGCTTTCAACATGTCTGTCCATCTCCTACAGCTATCAGCCAGTGACAATATTGTACATCATAGGTTACTAAAACACATTTATGAAGAGACAGAATCTTGTATTTTTATTTCTCACCATTTTTGCCAATTTCTTAAGTTTTTCACATTAGTCAAAATTTTTAAAAATTAATGTGCATGAAATATATTAAAATACAAAATCAATTTTAACTAGTACATAAGAGATAGGATTATACTTTCTTGTGTATAACAATAGTGAATAATCAGATCACAACATTTATGTACTTGATATGTCATAATTTTCCTTGGTTTTGAACACAGCTGAGTGCTCATTCAGAAAATCCTAATTTCATTTTTTTCTTTCTATTTCTTTCTTTTGGGTTCTGGATATATCCTAGCTATGCTTCTGTGATATCCTGGGCTCCCTTTCTCTTTCTCTGAAGCCATTTTCCCTACAAAGTGGCTTCTCCATCTGTGTCTAACCTCCATGTTTGCTGAACTCAAGAACTTAGGCATGGCTGTCTTTCTTCTCTCTCACACTGTCCTCTTCCAAGAAACTAATATGATGTACTCCAGACCTATCTTGGTGCTTTTTCATTTTAAAAACCTAATAATAGCACTCAAGCTGCAAAAAAACCCCACATTTTAGTATCATATATGAACTGGACATAATTTATGATATTCTATATATAAAAAAACAGAAGTCTAACATATACTGATGAGATTATGTGATTAAAGTTTTCATCTCCTTATCATTGCTTAGTGGTTGGAGGCTTTGAGCACCTTTGCTGTCTCCTCATTGAAAATATAACAGGGATAATGAATATAATGTGCTCATAAGACTACATACATGTAAAAAATTCTCAAAATGCATGTATTATGTGTGTATGTACACACACAAACACACACACACACACACACACACACACACACACACACACACATATATACACATTCAAATGTTTCTGTTAGGATAGAAAACTTGGTTTCCACTATTTTTCTTGGTTTTGTGCCCATTTCCCTTCCAGTACATGCCTTTCTTTATTTATCATTTTGGTGTGTTTGGCTGCTCTCTTGATGGTTTTTAAAAGCTTTCCTGAATTAATTGAGAACTCAAGGACAGTGTATTTTGATTGTACTCACTCCTCCCCTAACTCCTTCCGTATATGCTCCTTTATACTAACCCTCCTGTTCACCCAAGTTGACATTTCTTCTTTTCCCCAAAGAGTCCTGTCTATGTTATTGTATTATTCATAAAACTGGAGCCTTCTCTGGACTGTGGGAAACCTACTGGAGTTCAAAGTTTTGATAATAACCGACTATCAGAAAGCCTATCAAGGACAAAATCCCCACGGCTAGTGGTGTGATTTCACACAAAACTCTCTTCTCTATGCTTGAGGGTTTTTTTCCTAGCATGACCTTTTGCAGCTCTGGTGCCACTGATACTATGCATTTGTATCTACAATTACTCTGTTTTTACTGGAAAATAATTTTCATTTAATTATCTAAAACCTCTGGAAGATCACTGAGATTTCTGTGCCTGAGAATAATGTGTGATCCTTATCTGAAGCTGAGTATTATCCATTGTTTCATTCTCTCCAAAATGATCAGTTAAAGGTCTCTGTTAATTTACACCTACCAGGAGAGATTTCTGTGACAAAAAGGGATCAATGTTCTCATCTATGGTTTGACAAATAAATTATTAGGAATCATGATAATTCTATGTCCATTTAGCAGAATAACATTATTGTATTCTCTCCTTGGGCTTGTGGTCTCTTTTGTGTGCCAAATAACCATGCTATGCATGAATTTCTTCTCATGGAACATGCCCTCGATCCAAACAGAAAATTATTTGAATATTCATGTAACATTTCTTTTGCTATTGCATCAGAGGGCATGTCTTATTAGATCAGTTATTTTTGCATCTTGCAAGGCTCACAACTGGATGATGTCAACTAATTTTTATTCCTGGTTTCATGTATACAACTTAGTGTTTAGGGTATTCACTAGAGAAGAATTTGGAACATGATGTAAGCCAATGGAAAAACCTTTCCTAGCCAGGCTGCAACTATATTGGGTGATCAGAATCCCAGGGTAGCATGGAGACCTTCTCAGGATGAGCTTTAAAGTACAAAAAAACATGCTCTGTATTAAAATACATCAGTTATCTAGAATTGGAACTACAGAAGCAAAAAGTAAGTTTAATACATCTAGAGTCTTTCTGAGAGCTATGTGTGTTGTTTTCATTTTCATCAGGTGGTGCTGTCCATCTGCTGAGCTTTACAAGCTGAATGTCACTTCCACCATCCACTCAGTTGTGCTAAGCTCTGGAGGCATTCTAAGGACTGGGGCACTGCTACATTCACCACTGTTCTCAGGGAATGAGACAAATCACGACTATTTTAGTTTATGATCCAATCAGAATGAGAGTTAGATGCCCACCCAGTGCTGATAGCAGAGTAGTTTGCCAGGGGGAGCAAACATTTTCACAACCACACCAAGACCTTCACTAATTGCTCCTTATCAGTTAGTAAAGAGAAACTGAGTTTCTCCCAAATCCATACATACTTTCCTTTATTTCATGAGAACTCTAAGCCTCTCCAAATTTGTATGAATATTTCTGCAAAAGAAAAATCTGTTTTTTAATTCAGAAACAGTAACTTTTAATGCATCTAAGTTCTGATCAACATATCTACTTAATTTGGAAACAATTAAAAGAGCCATTGAGTCAAACCATTTGTATATGTTCACCAAGTAATCTCAGAGGCCAAGTAATATTGCATATATATATATATATGCAATTATATATATATATATATAAAATCATCACTTTAGGCTGAATATCAGCTATCCAAACAAGGAAAACTGTGTAGGTTAAATATTTGGGATATTAGATTTCTTTATCCTTTGTAAGTCACCTAATGTTAATTAAGGCTTCTCCTAGTCACTGTAAGTATGCCAGTCAATGGGCTGACAGTCTGTTTAATTCATATCTCTATGTAGTATGAGGGCATGGTCTATGCATAACCGGCAATTCTGGCTGATTTTGGATGGGAATGATGAAACTCTATCCCTAAGGGTCCACCTGCAGAATAGAGTCTGATTTCTTAGGTTATTCCTGTTTCCCAAAGATCAGATTCTTTTTAAAATCAATCTTTTTAAGACTCTCCAGTTTTACAATAGAAACCTCCTTGATGCTGGCAACTAGGGGACAAAGCCACAGGGAATGCATGGAATTGTAAACTCTGTATGACTATCCAAAGGGATAAACTCTCACGTCCTTCATTTCTCCAATACAGCCAAACACTTAAAGTAGGCATCAGCAAGTAAAGGTCAAGATGAGATAAAGGCTGCTGAACTGCAGTCACATTAGATAATACCTTCCATGGATCTGTCATCCTCAATCTCCAGTCCAGCCCTGAGAGCTGTGAGGCTTGGACCGTGACCCTGTGTTCGCATCCATAGTGAAAAACACAAGATTCAGTAAGAGGTATCAGAGCAGGGAGTGCAAGAACCTTGGGACCAATGAAACCTTATCATTAATGGGCCCATAGTTCAGAGACATTCCTTTTGAGAATAGCATCTGTGGCTTCCAATTTCTTTATCTGGGTGTGGTGAGTCTGTGATGTAAGAGCACCTACATTCACCACCAGAGGAGTAGAGAAAATGACCTTGTAAGGTCCTTAACAGATTGGCTCCAGTGTCCCTTTGTCTACTTACTAGACACAGAGTATATCACTCTACTTAAGCAAGGTGAAATTGGTGGTGGACTCTGAAGATGGCTGGCTATCTCAGATAATTCAGTGAATAGCCTGTGTGGAGAACTGGAAGGCCTTTAGTGACTTGATAAGGGAATGATTAAAGAGTTTTGTCAACTGCTTATCTCTGAGCCTGGGGAGCAGGTGGGGAATTCTTCCAAATATAATCTTATAGTGGTATTTTATTTGTGCTGAAATGTGATTTTATTTTTATGTTAATAAATAAAGTTGCCTAGGGGTCAGAGCTATTAGCAAGCCATAGCGAGAGCCAGACAGTGGTGGTGCACGCCTTTAATCCCAGCACTTGGCAGGCAAAACTAGGTAGATCTCTGTGTGTTCATGGATACTGCCAGCATTGGAGACAAATGCTCCAATGTGTTTCCGGAGGTCTGTACAGACAGTGACGAGGCAGTTACGTAGTTGGGTTTACTTCCAATGAGAAGGCAGAACAGAACTCTATTTAAAGGCGAACGCACAGGAAGTAGTTCTTTTCAGAGAGGTCTCTTGGCAGGAGAGGCTAGCTGGCGGAAAAGCGGGTAAGACTCTTAGCTCTGACCTCTTTGGCTTTTATCTTTATATTGGCTCTGTATCTCTTATTTAATAAGATGGTTGGTTACATCTACATTTGGCGCCCAACGTGGGGAGAATCCATAAGAAACCGCTTGACTCGGCTTGGCTGCAGGTCCGCGGCTAGCGTTTTCCCGCCTTGGCGGTCGGCTCCAGACGGCTGGCTCTCTAGCCAGGGCCGAGTCGGTTTGGCCTCAGGCCCCAAGCGGTTAGCTTAAAAGCCTGTTAGTTTAAAGCCGGTGCTACAAACAACTCAGGCCTGCTCTGCCAAACAGGGTACCTGCCTGTAAAGCCAACGCACATGGTTGGAGTTTAAGGAAGCTTAGCCCAGGCTTGGCAGCCCAGGCTTGACTAGGTTCAAGCAGCAACACATGGCTGGATTTAAGCTTTTAGTAGCTCGCTTTCTTGCTCTCTCTCTCTCTCTCTCTCTCTCTCTCTCTCTCTCTCTCTCTCTTTCTCTCTCTCTTTCTCGATTCAACTTGGACACTAGGTGGCTGTTTTGAAATTCCCTCGGATTTCTACTGTTCTGCGCAGAATTGGTAAGTCAATTAACATATCAGATACTTTAAAGGAAACTATTTAAAAGAGAAATTTTTTCCACATTAAAAAAAAAATGGGTTTTCTGTGTGCATTGGAAGAAAATTGGGCTTTGTTTGCAATTTTAGGCAGTCTGACAATGGAACAACTATATGAGAAGATTAATGTTGATCGAATTATGCAGTTTATTACTATGCTTATCCTCATTTTACTATTTAAAAAGATAGTCAATTTAAGTGCCAGGATGACAGTTTTAGAAAAACTTGTTAAACCTGAAAGAACTCAGAAAAAAGAAATTAAGAGTGAAGTTGTTCCAAGATTGGAACATAAGGTTACAGAAAGAAAGCCTGTTTTCACACAGTCACCCTTAATTTATCCGGTAACCGTACAGCAGTCGCCTGATCAAATGTCTACACAAAATATATGGGCTCGAATTGACATGTTGGATTTACGAAGGTTTAAGGAGGCAATAGTATCTTATGGCATGCATTCCCCATATGTAAAGCAAATGTTAAACTCTTGGTCAACATATAATAGGATTACACCACAGGACTGGCAGGAGCTGGCACAGGCTGTTCTGGAGCCAAGTCAACAGCTCCAGTTTCAACTTTACTTCAAGGATGAAGCTAAAAACTTAGAAAAACAATGAAGGGATAAAGGAATACAAGTCTGTCAGGATCAGCTTATTGGAGAAGGCCAATATGCTTCATTACAAACACAATGTTTCTATGATGTCCAAACCTTAATTCTATGCCGAACGGCAGCCTTGAATGCATGGGACAGAGTTGAGGAACCAGGAAAAAAAGCTGAGTCATTTACAAAAGTTACACAAGGCCCAAAAGAATCTTTCACAGATTTTTTACAAAGACTGGCTTCAGCAGTAAAGAGAACGGTCCCCGATTCAGAAGCTAGTCGGATAATAATTGAATCTTTGGCCTTTGAGAATGTGAATGCAGCATGCAAAAGAATAATCAGGCCGCTAAAGGCAAGATCTGCACCCTTGGAAGATTGGATTAGAGACACAGTTAATGGGGAGGCTCATGAGCATGATGATATGTGGGTAGGAGAAGCAATTTCAAAAGGTTTGAGGAATGTTAGATGTTTTGGATGTGGAAAGCAAGAACATTTGAAAAGGGACTGTAAACAGGTCATTCCTAGGAACAATGTTTCTTCAAGGAACAATGGTAACAGAATGCCCCTTCCTTCTGGAGTATGCAGAAG
>CABHPR010107850.1:0-29097 GCA_902168415.1 Peromyscus melanophrys | reverse complement strand
AGCTGAGTGGCCTCCTTTGTGGCCTATCAGCTTTGGTGTTTGAGATAATCATTGCAAGCAGCCAATGCTGGCGCCTGTGGGAATTCGACAACAAGGTTGTGAAATTTGTGTCCTTTGGACTGTGGGAAGCTTACTACCCTCAAGAGTTTAATGTCTCAGGGACTGTAATCAAGATGCTGGTGCATACTCCTATCAATTCCACCTGGACAATTTCACCTGAATTTCAGTATGCACAGACCCTGATAGTGTGGGCCATTCTGATGAAGCTTGTAGTTCTGATTTTTGGTGCAGTCGCCATTAAGATCAGCTGCATGGAAGACCCATTCGTGGAGATGGAGATATACTGCTACAAGGTCTCTGCCTTAGTTTTGTGCGTTAGCAGCCTCTTCACATTGGTTTCTGTGAGCTGGAACCACTTCGCAGATCATTATGGACAAACCACTCTTGACTTTCCGCCTGACTTTCCTGTTAGAAAAGAAGCATTGATAAACAAACAGTATACTGCTGTCTTTCCAACAGCGGTACTGACAGCCACCATGTCACTCTTTGGTGTGATCTTCCTTTCTCTGAGATAAGCTCTTTGAAACTACAGAGTCAGGTGAAGATCCAGCGTGCTTACATAGTGGCTGAACAAGAGGTCTGAAGTGAGGGCTCCTGCATTTGAAACATCTATCAGAAGGTGCCTAGAACAAATTTGCTATTCATACACAGACCTCCTGTAATCATCAATTAATTCTAAATAAAGCATCAACTTGATTCTCTGGGTTTATTTAAATTACATCCTCCTCTATCTGTCCTTTCTTTGAATGTTTTCACATCCTAAACTCTGAAGGCCATGATCATGTGTTCAGATATTTCCAACAAGCAGTTGCAGGCAAAAGTAATGGTGAAAGGCATGTTGAAAACAAACAGGACAAATACCAAGTGAAAGAAGGTTTGTTATGTAGCTGCACCTAAGCAATGAAAAGTAACCACAGTTCTGTTTGGAGACCCTTAGGTGCTCAGGTCTAATGAGAGCAGATCTGGACCTCTTTATTGATGGCTCTGGGGACAGTGTGTGCCCTTTGCATGGTGTAGGAAGGCGATGCTGTACAATGGGCAGTGGGCATCTACTATCTTTCTGTTTGTAAATATCACAAATGGCCAGGGGTTTCCAGTGTTCTCAGATGGAACAAGTGGTGTGGAGATCATAAGACAGCTTATCTGACATACTTCTTAAAAAATTCATTTCATTTTCTTTTACTCTTATTGATTTTTTGTTGTTTTCACATTATGCATTCTGATCCTACTTATTTCCCTGTCCCCTGGCATCTGACCTTTGACCTTGCAATCTCCCCTCCCAAAACCAAATTTAAAAGAAAAACCAAAAACCATACAAAACAAAGAAACAAAACAAAACAAAACAACAACAAACAATGAACAAACAAAACAAAACAAAAAAGAAAGAAGAAAAAGAAACTTGTGGAAACTGTAGTGTGACCTGTTGAGACACACAGTTTACCCTTTAGTCTATTCATCTTGCAAGTGTTCATTGTCATGAATCATTGGTCTTGTTTGAGGCTTCTGGTTTCTACTGCATCACTGATAATGGGCTTTCACTGGGACTCCTCTTGGACATCCTCTTGTTGTCCTATGTTGTGGAAATCCTGATGTTTTGGATCTGTAGGTTTGTTCCCCTTCCATGCTCCAAGAGTTCATAGATTTTTGTGGATGTTAGGGTGGGCCAACTCATAGGCCTGGTTCTGGGATTCTGTGGTTGCTGGGTTGGTCAGTCTACCAGCTTTACCTCATTGTCACTACCTGGATGAGCTCTCTAGCACTGCCTTAGCTAGCTCACCCAATACAGCCTGCACCAAGGATCAGGGCCAGTTCTCCTGCTCTCAGGTCCTCAGATCAGGGTCCCCTGTGGGAGCCCGTTCTCAGGTTCCTCGTGGCTTTACCCAGCAGGTCTGCATAGAGGATGATTAGGACCACGGGCCTGAGTGCAGGTGTCTGAGATGGTCTGCACTTGGCTGTGTTGGGGGAGGAGGTCATTTGCTCCACCCCTTGGCGTCTCTATAAAAACCCTGGGACAGAGACAGTCGGGGCCTGTTGGAATAGGTTCCAGGCCCTCTCGAGGCTATCCTTTATTTTCTATCTGTTTATCTCCGCAAGATTCTCCGCAATAAATTCTTCTATCTAATATTTCCTGCTGCTCACATTTGAGAAAACTCTGGGGAGCTGTGGGGTTGGTGGGTAAATGCCCCACAGTCCCCCTCACTCATATAGCCAGGGCCACCTCTACTGTTTTGCTCAGGAAAGGTACAGGGCTCTCTCTCCCAATTGTTGTAGGAGGCATATGAGGTGGGTGGGTCAGCTATCCTGCTCTCATATCATCAGGGATGGCTCACTGCTAACTTAACAACAGGGTCAGCTCTAGTGTGCTGCCCAGGTGGGGTACAGGGCCTGTTTTCCTGTGTGCTATGGCTGGGGTAGAGCAGGTCTAGTTCTCTCACTCTCATGTCTCTGGGGCCAGCTTTCTCACCTGCCACAGGTAGCAAGGGGCATATGGGGAGCATCTTTCTCTCACAAATGCCACTGCATGGCAGATGAGGGGGGCAGGGTCAGCTCTGTTGCTCTCTTGCTCTCAGGGATGGCACGCTAGAGTTCTGGACAACAGGGTCAGCTCTAACATTCTGCCCAGATGGGAAGCAGAGACTGATTTCTCATGCACTACAGACTCTGAGGGTCAGGGCTAGCTCTCTCACTCTTGTGACCTCAGGATCAGCTCTCTCACCTGCCACAGGTGGTAATGAGTGAGGGTGGGAGGCATATTTCCCTCATCCATACTACCACATGGCAGACAAGGAGGTATTGAGGTCAGCTCTCCTATTCTCATGCCCTCAGGGTCAGTTTACCTGTGTCCTTAACACAGGGTAAGCTCTAGTGTGCTTCCCAGGTGAGGTGTATGCCTATGGTGAGGAGTGGGACCATCTTTCCTGAGTGTGGGGGCAAGCTCTCCCCTAAGGGGTAGGGCCAACTTGCCTTCTGTAATATCCAGTGAAGGGCAGGGCCAGCCATCCCAGGGCCAGTTAAGGGCAGGGCTGGCTCTGCACAGCATGATTCCAATGACCCCTATGCTAACATGGGCCATGGACATCACCACAGACCTCAGATGTAGTAGGACCTCAGACCTAGACATGGCCCTCAGCAGCAGCTCTGCTTGGATGCCACCATGGTCCAAGTGGCATTACAGGCTCCTCAGATCAGCATGGCCCCAGCTGCAGCATGGCTTTATGTGCATCAATATGGTCCCAGGTGGCTGGCCAGATGCCAGACATCTTCAGAGGTCTTGGTGGCAGTTGGAGCCATGGGCACCACCCCAGACCCTTGCCTCCACAGGGCCATGGACCCAGATATGGCCTTAGGCAGTGGTCTGTGCCTGGATGTCTCCATGGCTCCCAGTGGCTGCACAGACATCCCAGATCAGCATGTTCCTGAGTGCATCATGGTCCTTGGACACTGACATGATCAGAGATGGCTGACTAGACCCTGGTCATCCTCATGGCCCTCCATGAAAACAAGGGCCCCAGATATCAACTCAGGCCCTGGCTGTTGTAGGGTCACGGATCTAGACATGGCCCTTAGTAGCAGCCCTGGCCTGGATGATACCATAGGTCTGGGTGACAGCACAGGTCACTCAGATCAGGATGTCCCTGGTGGTACCATTGCTCTCAGACCTACTTATGATCCCTGGCATCTATATAGCCTTTGGTGGCATCATGTTCCACAGACACCAATATAGCCCCTGGCTGTGATAGGACCACAGACCCAGACATGGTTTTAGGCAGCAGCCCAGGTCTGGATGTCACCGTGGTCCCAAGTGGCAGCACAGGCCATCTAGACCATCATGGCCTCCACAGCAGCTTGGCCTTTGGACAACAACATGGATCCAGGTGGCAACCTAGACCTTTGGCATCAGCATGGTCTTCAATGATCTCAGGAGCCCATCAACACAGACACTGGATGTGGTGGGGCCACAGACCCAGACATGGCCCTTGGACGCAGCCCTGGTCCAGATGATACCATGGCCCCAGCTGACAGTGCTGGGCATCCAAATTGGCATGGCACCATCAGTGGCACAGCCCTCAGACACCAACATTATCACAGATTGTGGCCAAGACCCTGGGTATCCATATGTAGCCTGGCAGTAACATGGGCCAGGGACATCAACACAGACTCTGGGTGAGGCAGGATCATGGACCCCAGACATGGCCCTAGGCAGCAGCCAGGGCCAGGTTGTCACCATGGCCCCAGGTGGCTGTTCAGGTCACCCAGATTGGTGTGACCCCCATGGCAGCATGGTCCGCAGATGCCAACATGGCTGCAGGTGGCAGCCCAGACCATAGGCTCCTACATGGCCCCCAGTGATGACAGGAGCCACAGACATCAACACAGGTCCCCTTGTCTGCTCCAGGCCATGGATCAAGATCTGGCTCTTGGTCATAGCCCAGGTCCAGACATCTCCCTGGACTCTGGTGACCAAGTGGCCATTCACATTAGCCTGTTCCTCACCACCCTCACCTCTCCAGATCTGACCCTCCTCCTAGCTCACAAACCATTCTGCTCTCCCTTTCTTCCACCTCCCCACCCTGTACTCTCTCACCACAATGGTGCATAACTGCCCAGAGCAATTGAGTCACAGATGGTGGTTGATTGAATACTGCCCATCCCAGCCATAAGCGATGGCAAGGAGCTGTTGCCTTTCCTCTCTTCTGTGCCTGGGCCTACAAACCTAGGGGAGTACTTGGTATGATGGTACCTTTGGCACTGGGTGGGCTCCTAGTTGATTGTGGCCCGGCAGGCCCAAAAGTCTTGGGGAGCACCTTTTGTGTCTACTGTTGACTCAGGCCCAAATGGGGCTGGCAGCTCCTGCTTGATTGTGGCCCCCGCAGACACAAAAGTCTAGGGAGAGCACTATCTACATCCTTCTCTAACTCAGTTCTGACTCACTTTTCTTGTTTTACCTTCTGAATCACTAGGTTCAAACTCTCATTAAGTTTAATAGCAAACATGCATACCCACTGGGCAATCCCACTAACCCCAATCAACTACCTTTAAGACAAGGATACAATCTCATCATCCTTGGTGTCCACAAAAGGAAGGCCATTTCAAAAAGAAAAAGAAATTTATGCCATCTCTAAAATTATCCATAGTCTTTAACAGTCACAAATTTGTTCAGAAGTTCAATGTCCCTTTTGAGACGCAGGCCAGTTTTTCAACTGTGAGAGCTTGGACAATCATAAATCCACTCACATACTTCTAACATAAAATAATATAGAGTAAATATTACCAATATAAAAGGGAGGAGTGGGGACTTAGCAGGGCAAGAGCTGACTAAAGAAATACTTAAACTCAGGAAGGTAATATCCAAATCAGGCAGCTCCATATCTCTCATATAATGATATGAGGAAGTCATTTTGCCTTCAAAGGGCCCAATCTCCTCCATCTCTGCTGACTTTAGCATACTGTCTCTTTCTTGAGCTGTCTATACTACACACATGTAGCTTTCCATGACACATACCTCATGTTTCTTTTCTTTTCTTTTTTGATTAAAGGTTTTTATTTATTTTACATACCAACAACAGTTTCCCCTCCATCCTCTCATCCTTTTCCCTCTCCTGACCTCATCTTTACCCCCACCCCCATCCATTCCTCAGAAAGGGTAAGGCCTCCCACGAGAGTCAACAAAGCATGGTATACTAAGTTGAGATAGGACCAAGCTCCTCCCAGCTACGTCAAGGCTGAGCAAGGCACCCCACAATAGGGAATAGGATGTAAAATACAAGCTCATTTACCAGGGACAGATCTTGGTCCCAGTGCCAGGGGCCACAAATGGAACAAGCTACACAAATATCACTCACATGGAGAGGGCTTAGGTCAGTCCCCTGCAGGCTCCCTAGCTTTCTGTCTAGAGTCTGTGAGCTCCCATGACCTGGGTCAGCTGTCTCTGTGAGTTTCCCCATCATGATCTGGATGTCCTTGCTAATATAATCTCTCTTCCCTCTCTTCAACTTGACTCCCAGTGCTCTGCCCAGTCCTTGGCTGTGGATATCTGCATCCGCTTCCATCTGTTACCGAATGAAGGTTCTATTATGACAATTAGGGTAGTCACAAATCTGATTAAAGGGGAAGGCTAACTCAGTCACCCTCTCCACTGTTGATAATAAATAGTCTTAGCTGGGGTCATCCTTATGGGTACCTGGGGATTTCCCTAGCACCAGGTTTCTCCCTAACCCCATAATGGCACCTTCTATTAAGACATCTCTTTTATTGCTCTCTTTCTCCATCCCTCCCCCAACTCAGCCATCTTGATTCCTCATGTTCCCATCCCCCATTCGCTCCCCTCTACTCCCCCACCTCCAATTTACCCAGGAGATCTCATCTATTTCCCTTTCCCAGGGCGATCCATGCATCCCTCTTAGGATCCTCCTTGTTACCTAGCTTCTCTGGGTATGTGGATCATTATTTTACATCTACTATCAACTTATGAGTGAGTTCATACCATATTTGTCTTTCTGGGTCTGGGTTACCTCACTCAGGATGACTTTTTTCTAGTTCCATCCATTTGCCTGCAAATTTCATGATGTCATTTTTTTAACCTCTGAGTAATAATCCCTTGTGTAAATGTACCATATTTTCTTTATCCATTCTTTGGTTGAGGGGCATCTAGGTTGTTTCCAGGTACTGACTATTATGAATAATGCTGCTATGTACATAGTTGAGCAAGTGTCCTTGTGGTATGATTGATCATTTCTTGAGTATATGCCAAAGAGTGTTATCATTGATTCTTGTGGTAGATTGATTTCCAATTTTCTGAGAAATGTCCATACTGATTTCCAAAGTGGCTGTACAAGTTTGCACTTCCACCAACAATGGAGGAGTGTTCCTCTTGCTCCACATCCTCTCCAAAATAAGCTGCAATCAGTGTTTTTGATCTTACCAATCTGACAGGTGTAAGATGGTATCTCAGAGTCATTTTGATTTGAATTTTCCTGATGACTGAGGATGTTGAGGAATTCATTAAATGTCTTTTGGTCATTTGAGATTCTTCTGTTGAAGTGTCCTTTGCCTTACAGAAGCTTTTCAGTTTCAGGAGGTCCCATTTATTGATTGTTGCTCTCAATGTCTGTACTACTGGTGTTACATTTAAGAAGTGATCTCCTATTCCAATGTGTTCAAGGTTACTTCCTACTTTCTCTTCTATCAGGTTCAGTGTAATTGCATTTATGTTAAGGTCTTTGATCCACTTGGACTTGAGTTGTGTGCATGGTGAAAGATATGGATCTATTTGTGATCTTCTACTTGTTGATATCCAGTATTATTTGTTGAAGATGCTTTCTTTTTTCCATTGCATAGTCTTGGCTTTTTTGTCAAAAATCAGGTGTTCATAGGTGTGTGGATTAATGTCAGGGTCTTCAATTTGATTCCATTAGTCCACATGTTGGTTTTTATGCCAGTACCAAGCTGTTTTTATTATTATAACTCTATAATAGACCTTGAGGTCAGGGATGGTGATGCCTCCAGAAGTTCCTTCATTATGCAGGATTGTTTTAGCTATCCTGGGTTTTTTGTTTTCCATATGAAGTTGAGTATTGGTCTTTTGAGTTCTGTGAAGAATTGTGTTGGGATTTTGATGGGGATTACATTGTATCTGTAGATTGTTTTAAGTAAGATTGCCATTTTTTCTGTACTAATTATACCTACTCAAGAGCATGGGAGATCTTTCCATGTTCTGATATCTTCTTCAATTTCTTTCCTCAAAGACTTAAAGTTCTTGTCATACAGGTATTTCATTTGCTTAGTTAGAGTTACCCCAAGGTATTTGATATTATTTGTGGCTACTGTGAAGGGTGATGTTTCTCTGATTTCTTTCTCAGCCCATTTATCATTTGTATATAGGAGAGCTACTGATTTCTTTGAGTTAATCTTATATGCCACCACATTGCTGAAGGTGTTTATCAGCTGTAGGAGTTCCCTGGTAGAATTTTTGAGGTCACTTATGTATACTATTATATCATCTGCAAATAGTGAAAGTTTGACTTTTTCCTTTCCAATTTGTATCCCCTTGGTCTCCTTTTGTTGTCTTATTGCTTTAGCTAGAACTTCAAGTACTGGATTGAATAGATATGGGGAGAGGGGACAGCCTTGTCTTGTTCCTGATTTTAGTGAAATTACTTTGAGTTTCTCTCCATTTAATTTGATGTTGGCTGTCAGCTTACTGTAAATTGCATTTGTTATGTTTAGGTATGTTCCTTGTATTCCTGATCTCTCCAAGATCTTTATCATGAAGGAGTATTGCTGTGGGATAATGCTTTTGTACACTGGTTTACTAAAATGCTGATTGGCCAGTAGCCAGGCAGGAAGTATAGGTGGGATAAGCAGACAAGGAGAAATCTGGGAAGAGGAAGGCTGAATGAGGAGACTCCAGCCCACCATCCAGGGAGCAGCATGTAGTGGCACACAGGTAAAGCCATGGAAAATGTGGTGACATATAGATTAACAGAAATGGGCTGAGTTTAAGTGTAGGAGCTAGTCAGTGGTAGGCCTGAGCTAATGGCTGAGCAGTTTTAATTAATATAAGCCTTTGTGTGTTTACTTGGATCTGAGTGTCTGCAGACTGGGCTGCACACAGGAAAACTTTCAGCTATAGGGTATTGGATTTTGTTGAAGGCTTTTTTCAGCATCTCATAAGATGATCATGTGGTTTTTTCTTTCAGTTTGTTTATATGATATATTAAATTGTCAGATTTTCATATTTTGGGCCATCCATGCATTCCTGGGATGAAGCCTACTTGATCATGGTGGATGATTTTTTTCTGATGTGTTCTTAGATTCAGGTTATCAGTATTTGATTGAGTATTTTTGCATCAATATTCATGAGGGAGATCGGTCTGTAGTTCTCTTTCTTTGTTGCATCTGTGTTTGGTTTGAGTATCGGGGTAACTAGAGCCTCATAAAAAGAGTTTGGTAATGTTCTTACTGTTTCTATTGGGTGGAACAATTTGAAGAGTTTTGGTATTAGCTCTTCTTTGAAATTCTGGTAGAATTCTGTGCTGCAACCATCTGGTCCTGGGCTTTATTTGGTTGGGAGACTTTTAATGCCTGTTTCTATTTCCTTAGGACTTATAGGTCTATTTAAACTGTTATCTGGTCTTGATTTAATTTGGTATGTGGTACCTATCCAGAAAATTGTCCATTTCTTTTAGATTTTCTAATTTTGTGGAGTAGAGGTTTTTGAAGTATGACCTGATGATTCTCTGGATTTCCTCATTGTCTGTTGCTATGTCCCCCTTTTCATTTCTGATTTTTTTTAAATTTGGATGTTCTGTCTTTGCCTTTTGCTTAGTTTGGATAAGGGATTTTCTAGAACCAACTCTTTGTTTCATTGATTCTTTGTAATGTTCTCTTTGTTTCCATTTTATTGATTGCAGCCCTCAATTTGATTATTTCATGGCATCTCTTCTTCCTGGGTGAGTTTCCTTCTTCTTGTTCTAGAGCTTTCAGGTATGCTGTTAAATTGCTAGTGTGATATTTCTCTATCTTCTTTATGTGAGCATTTAGTGATGTGAATTTTCCTCTTAGCCCTGCTTTCATAGTGTCCCAAAGTCTGGGTATGTTGTACATTAATTTTCATTGAAATCTTTAATTTCTTTCATTATTTCTTCCTTGACCCATTGGTGATTCAATTGGGCATTATTCAGTTTCCATGAGATTGTAGGCTTTCTGTAATTTTTGTTGTTGAAATCTAACTTTAAGCCATGGTGGTCTGATAAAAATACAGGAGGTTTTTCCAATTTGTTTTGTGTCTGATGAGATTTGCTTAGTGACTGAGTATGTGGTTGATTTTAGAGAAGGCTCCATGGGGTGCTGAGAAGGTATATTCCTTTGTGTTAGGGTGGAATGTTCTGTAGATAACTATTAAGTCCACTTGATTCATAACATTTGTTAGATCCCTTACTTCTCTATTAAATTTCTGTCTGTCAGATCTGTCCTTTGGTGAGAGAAGGGTGTTGAACTCTCCTACTACTAGTGTGTGGGATTTGATGTGTGATTTAAGCTTTAGTAATATTTCCTTTACATATGTGTGTGCCCTTGTATTTGTTCAGAATTGAGACTTCATCTTAGTAGATTTTTCCCTGCTTGAGTCTTCCCTGCTGACATGTACCTGGGGCAGTAATGGGTGAGGGAAGGGGGGCATGAGTTGTGTCCCCAGGGCCTGGTTGCTAGAGATAAGACTCTCAGGCTGGGAGAGGAGACACTCACCACTTGGTCCAATCAGTGCCGGCATATTCTGTGTCTCAGGGAGCTGCTGACATCCCAGGGGGATTGCAGTGCAGTGTTTTAAAGGGACTTGTGCACTCTTCTCAGGGAAGCAGGTAGACTGACTGCAGATCTTCACCTCTATATCTGTTCCTCCCAATCCAATCCCAGTCTCATCCCCATCTCTGCAGCAGAACACCTGGTGTAAACTTCCTTCCCCTTGCCCCATCTCTAGTAGATCACACATATCTTCCCCTCCTAACCTCCTTCTCCCACCTCACTGCTTTTTACCAGGCCCCAACATCAGCAGGCATTCCCTAGGAATCCATGGTATACTCTGACCAGGGTGGTGGGCTAGCTGTAGATCCTCACCTGTCCCTCAGCTCTTCCAAATCTAATCCCCCAGTCCCATCTCCATTTCTGTATCAGACCTTATACGGTGGCTTCTCCTCACCATCTCCTTCTATTTCCAGGGGAATAAACAGATCCTAGTAGAACACTCTGCTTTTCTCCTTCCTGTGGACCCCTCAGTCACTCCTAGTCCATTTCTTTTCTTAAGAGTCAACTATCAATACCCAGAAAACCACAGTAGTCACACCTATCAGAGTCCCAGAAGATTTTTATATCAGGCTACACACAGCCAACAAACTCTTCTAAGAGCCAGAGAGGGTAACAGAAATCAAGGAACTAAATATCTGTGTAAGACCAGGTATAAGTACCTAAAATTACAGGCTTTCTAATACCAGATGTCTAGATGTCAGCATAAAAACACAAACCTTAACAGCCACAACAATATGGTTCTACTAGAGTCCTGAAACCCTGCTACAGCAGGCCCTGAGTCTTCCAATATAGCTGAAGAAGAAGAAAAAGGTAAAAATAGCCTTTATGAACATGATAGAGTTCAAATAAATCCTTTAAAGAACTCTATGAAAAAACAGAAAATGGAAGAAATGAATGAAACTTCTCAAGACTTGAGGTAGAAATAAAATCAATAAAAAACTCAAACTGAGGGAATTCTGGAACTGAAATATTTAGAAACGTTAACAGGAACTTCAGAGGCAATTCTTACTAACAGATGACAAGAGATGGAAGACAGAATCTCAGGCACTCAAGACCAGTTAGTCTAAAGAATGTTGCATCTAAGATCTCCAGGCTCAAAATATCTAGGAAATCTGAAATGCCGTGGAAAGACAAAATCTATGAATAATAGGAAAAGAAGGAGAAGAAACACAGGTCAAAGGCACAGAAAATATTTTCCACAAAAATTATAGAAGAAAAATTTCCTAACCTAAAGAAAGAGGTCTATAAAGCATACAGAATCCCAAATAGATTGGACCAGAAAAGGAATTCCCCTTGGCACATAATAATCAAGATACAAAACATACAGAAGAGAGCAGAATATTAAAAGCTGAAAGAGTAAATGTCCTAGTAAATCTTAGACCTATTATTAGACTAACACCTGAGTCTTCAAGAGAGAATCTAAAAGCCCAAAGGGCCTGGAAAGATGTTCTGAAAATGCTGAGACCACAGATACTAGCCCAGAATACTATACAAAACAAAGTTTTTTTTTTATCACAATTGATGGAGAAAATAAGGCATTCCATGATAAAACCAAATTTAAGCAATATATATCTATAAATGCAGTGCTACAGAGAGAAAACTTTCACCTGAAGAAATTAACTACACCCAAGTCATTACAAGGAATAAATAATCCCAGAGCAGCAAATCAAAAGTACATTGACTGGATAAGGGTGATACACATCAAAACAACAGAATGTGGTGGTATTGTATTCCCCAAAATATTGTGCACCCTAATAAATTTATCTGGGGTCAGAGAACAGACAGCCACTAGATACAGAGGCTAGAAAATGGTGGCACTCATGCCTTTAATCCTAGCATTCCAGAGGCAGAAATCCATCTGTTCAAGGATACAGCCAAGCATGGTGACTCATGCCTTTAATCCCAGAAAGCAAGCCTTTAATCCCAGGGAGTGATGGTAAAAAGCAGAAAGGTATATAAGGCATAAAGACCAGGAACTAGAAGCATTTGGCTGGTTAAGCATTTGGATGGTTAAGTTTTCAGGCTTTTGAGCAGCACAGTTCAGCTGAGAGCCATTCAGCTATGAGGACACAGAGGCTTCCAGTCTGAGGAAACAAAATCAGCTGAGAAGTTGGCCAGGTGAGGTTAGCTGTGGCTTGTTCTGTCTCTCTGATCTTCCAGTGTTCACCCCAATAACTGGCCTCAGGTTTGATTTTATTAATAAGAACTTTTAAGATTCCTGCTACAACAGAATAACAGAAATAAACAAATGGTGCTCACTGATAACTCTAATCATCAGTGGTCTCAATTCCCCCCCCCAAAAGACAAGAACTAACAGAATGGATGTGAAAATAGGATCCATCCTCCAACTGCATCCAAGAAACACTCCTCACCATCAAGGATAGGCATTGGCTCAGGGTAAAATGGTAGAAAAAGATATTCCAAGAAAATGGACTTAAGATGCAAACTGGTGTAGCCATTTTGATATCTGACAAAACAGACTTCAATCTCAAACTAATTAGAAGCAATAGAGAAGGATACTATATACTCATCAAAAGAAAATTCCACCAATAAGAGATTGGATTCTTAATATCCATGCACCAAACACAAAGGCACACAAGTTTGTAAAATAAACACTACTGCAGCTTAAATTGCATATTGATCCTTACATACTGATAGTGGGTGACTTTAATACCCCATTCTAACCAATATACATGTCCTCCAGATGAAAAGTAAACAGAGAAATACTGAGTCAACAGACACTATAAATCAAATGGTCCTAACAGATACTTAAAGAACATTTCACCCAAACACAAAAGAATACACCTTCTTCTCAGGACCTCATGGAACATTCTCCAAAGTTGACTGTAGCAGAAATCTTAAACAGTCTTATTAATAAAATCAAACCTGAGCCAGTTATTGGGGTGAACACTGGAAGGTCAGAGAGACAGAATAAGCCACAGCCATCTCACCTCACTGGATCCTCAGCTGGTCTTGTTTCATCAAACTGGAGGCCTTTGAGTCCTCATCCAGAATGGGTCTCAGCTGAACTGCTGCTAGAAGCCTGAAAGCTTAACCAGCCACATGCTTCTCCAGGCCAAAGGCTTCTCCAGGCCAAAGGCCTCTCCAGGGCAAATGCCTCTAGTTTCTGGTCCTCACGCCTTATATACCTTTCTGCTTTCTACCACCACTCCCTGGGATTAAAGGCGTGCTTTCTGGGATTAAAGGCGTGGGTCACCGTGCTTGGGTGTATCCTTGAACTCATGAATTTCTGCCTCTGGAATGCTAGGATTAAAGGCGTATGCTACCACTGCCTAACCTCTGTTTCATATTGTGGCTATTCCGTCTCTGACCCCAGATAAGTTTATTAAGGTACATAATATTTTGGGGAACACAATACCACCACAGTTGACCACATACTGAGTTATAAAACAAGTCTCACCAGATACAAGGAAGTTGAAATAACTCCCTGTATCTTATCAGACCACCACAGATTAAAGCTGGATACATACAACAACAGAAACAACAGAAGACTTACATAATCACGGAAACCAAACAACTCAGTACTTAATTAATAATTTGTCAAGACAGAAAGTAATCAAAGACTTTGTAGAATTGGAAGAAAATGAATACACAATATACTCAAACTTATGGGACACAATGAAGGTAGTTATAAGAGGCAAGTTCATAGGACTAAATGCTTATCCCACCCCTAAAATGGACAGATCTCTTACTAGTAACTTAAGAGCATACTTGAAAGCTCTAGAACAGAAATAAGAAATCACACTCAAAAGGAGTAGACTGCAAGAAATACTCAAACTGAGGGAAAATAATCAATAAAATAAAAACAAACAAAACAACAAATTAATGAAATAAAGATTTGGTTCTTTGAGAAAAATATTAAGATCGACAAACTCTTAGCTCAGTTAACTAAAAAATGGAGAGAGATGATCCAAATTAACAAAATTACAAATGGAAAGGGGGACATAAGAATGGATACTGAGGAAATCCAAAGAATCATAAGGACATTCTTTAAAAACCTTTACTCCACCTATGAACATATAATTTTTGACAAAGAAGCCAAAAGCGTACAATGGAAAAAAGAAAGCATCTTCAACAAATGGTGCTGGCATAACTGGATATCAACGTGCAGAAGGCTGCAAATAGATCCATATCTATCACCGTGCACAAAACTTAAGTCCAAGTGGATCAAAGACCTCAACATAAATCCAGCTACTCTGAACCTGCTAGAAGAGAAAGTAGGAAGTAGTCTTGAATGCATTGGCATAGGAGATCGCTTCCTAGGTATAACACCAGTAGTTCAGACACTGAGACAAACGATCAACCAATGGGACCTTTTGAAACTGAAAAGCTTTTGTAGAGTAAAGGATACGGTCAACAAGGCAAAGCGACAGCCCACAGAATGGGAAAAGATCTTCACCAACCCCACATCTGACAGAGGACTGATATCCAGAATATATAGGGAACTCAAGAAATTAAACATCAAAATTCCCAACAGTCCAATTAAGAAATGGGCTATAGAACTAAACAGAGAATTCTCAGCAGAGGAAACTCAAATGGCTGAAAGATATTTAAGGAATTGCTCAACATCCCTAATCATTAGGGAAATGCAAATCAAAACAACTCTGAGATACCACCTTATGCCAGTCAGATTGGCTAAGATCAAAAACACTGAGGACACCTTGTGCTGGAGAGGATATGGAGCTAGGGGAACTCTCCTCCACTGCTGGTGGGAATGCAAGCTGATACAGCCACTGTGGAAATCAATATGGCGCTTTCTTAGAAAATTGGGAATCAATCTCCCCCAAGATCCAGCTATACCACTCTTGGGCATATACCCAAGGAATGCTCAATCATACCACAAGGGCACTTGCTCAGCTATGTTCATATCAGCATTATTTGTAATAGCCAGAACCTGGAAACAACCTAGATGCCCTTCAACTGAAGAATGGACAAATAAACTGTGGTACATATATACAATGGAATACTACTCAGCAGAGAAAAAAATGACATTATGAGGTTTGCAGGCAAATGGAGGGATCTAGAAAAAATTCTCCTGAGTGAGGTAACCCAGACTCAGAAAGACAAAC
The DNA here is from genome assembly GCA_902168415.1 of Peromyscus melanophrys. NCBI lineage: Eukaryota > Metazoa > Chordata > Mammalia > Rodentia > Cricetidae > Peromyscus > Peromyscus melanophrys. The sequence goes on along the minus strand of CABHPR010107850.1, from coordinate 13,645 downwards.
ATGGTATGTACCCACTCATAGGAGAATACTAGTTGTGGAACAAGGATGACTGGACGGCTACTCACAACACCAGGGAGGCTACCTGGAAAACAGGACCCCAAGAAAGACTCGGGGATCACCCAATGATGGAGAAATGGATGAGATCTACATGAACAGTCTGGACGTGAGTGGGGGTAATGAGGGGCGAGGGAAAGAGAACTTGGGGGAGCGGGAGATCCCAACTGGATCAAGTACAGAGAGGAAACACAAGGAATGTTCATGATAAATGAAGACCACATGAGAATAGGAAGGAGCAAAGTGCTGGAGAGGCCCACAGAAATCCACAAAGATGCCCCCACAATAGACTGCTGGCAATAGTCGAGAAATAGCCTGATCTGACCTCCCCTGGTGATAGGATGGCCAAACACCTTAATTGTCATACTAGAAACCCCATCCAGTGACTGAGGGAACTAGATGCAGATATCCACGGTCAGGCCCCAGGTGGAGCTCCGGGAGTCCAATTGCCGAGAAGGAGGAGGGTTTATGTGAGCTAGAGTTGTTGGGACCAGGGATGGATGGAATACAGGGACAAGTGGCCAAACGAATGGAAACACATGAACTGTGAACCAATGGCTGAGGGGCCCCCAACTGGATCAGGCCCTCTGAATGGGTGAGACAGTTGATTGGCTTGATCTGTTTAGGAGGCATCCAGGCAGCTGGACCGGGTCCTGTGCTCAGTGCATGAATTGGCTGTTTGAAACCTGGGGCTTAGTAGAGACCCTTGGCTCAGCCTGGAAGGAGGGGACTAGACCTGCCTGGGCTGAGTCCACCAGGTTGATCTCAATCCTCGGGGGAGTCTTTGCCCTGGAGGAGATGGAAATGGGGGGTGGGCCGGGGAGAGGGGGGCGGGGTGGCAGGAGGGATAACGGGGGGATCTATGGCTGATATGTAAAGTTGAATTATATTGTAAAATAAAATAAAATAAATTCAAAAAAAACCTTTACTCCATCAAATTAGAAAATCTAAAATAATTGGGTGATTTTCTCAATATATACCACCTACAAAAGTTCAGTCAGGATCAGATAAGTCATTTGAAAAAACCTATAACGCCTAGTGTAATAGAAGTGTAAGGACCCTTGCTTACTTACTGGTACAAGGTCACCCGATATGGCCTTGAGGAATTAAATCAGGTCAGTAGGAAGGGCCACAGAACAACTGAGGCTATGACAATTTTATTGAGAGCAATCAGACTTTTTATACATTTATCAGAAACAGAATAAAATGGCAATTGCCAGGATCAATACAGTTATAGTTGCCAATATACAGTAAAGTTTGCAAGCCATATAGTGTAAATAAGATTAATGTCTAATACCAGTTGTCCAGTCAAGACTTCATTCTTCCTGACTACTAAGGGAACATACAGAGAAACATAAAGCAGTCTGAAAAAAATTCCTTTTGTAATAAAAGTCCTGGAAACATTAGGGATACAGGGACATATCTCAACATAATAAAGGCAATTTGCAGTAAGTCCATAGCCAGCATCATCTTAAATGGAGAGAAACTCAAAGCAATTCTGTTAAAATCAGGAACATGAAAAGGTTTTCCAAATTCTCCATACCTAGTCAATATATTACTTGAAGTCTTAGCTAGAACAATATGGCAACTAAAGGAGAACAAGGGAATACACATTGGAAAATAAGAAGTCAAAGTATCTTTACTTGCTGATGATATTATTGTATATATAAGTGACCCTAAAAATCCCACCATAAACCTACAGGCGATAAATCCTCTCAACAAAGTAGATGAATACAATGTTATCTCCCAGAAATCAGTAGCCTCCCTAAATACAAATCACAAATGGACTGATAAAGGAATCTGGGAAACAGCACCTCTTATGATATCACTAAAAATAGAAAATACCTTGGGGTAACTCTAAGAACGTGAAAGATTATATTATTAAAACTTTAAGACATTGAAGAAAATACCACAAGATGGAAAGATCTCACATGGTCATGGATCTCCAGCATTAATATAGTAAAAATGGCTATCCATCAAAAGCAATCTACATATACAATGTAATCCCCATCAAAATTACATAGTCTTCTCAGATCTTTAAAGAACATTTTTCAGTTTCATAAGAAAATACCAATAACTGAGAATAACTAAAACAATCCTGAATAATAAAAGAATTACAGGAGGACTATCCCCAATATCAAGTTTTACTACATAGATGCAGTGTTTAAACAGCATGATATTGGGACAAAAAGTGATGTTAATCACTCGAATCAAATCAAGATACAGTCATAAATCCATACTCTTATGAACACCTGATTTTTTATTTAAAAAGCCAGAAATACACACTGGAAAAAAAGGCAGCTTCTTCAACAAAATGTTGCTGATGAAACTGGGTAGCTGAATGTGGAAGAATCCAAATAGGTCCATATTTATCATTATGCACATAAGTCAACTCCAAATGAATCCAAGACTTCAACTGAAAACCAAATGCACTGGAGCTGATAGAAGAGAAAGTGGGGGATAGCCTTGAACTCATTGACACAGGAAAATAATTTCTGAATATAACATCATTGGCACAGGCATTAAGATAAAAAAATTAATAAATGACACCTCATGAAACTGAACAGCTTCTACACGGCAAAGTATATCATCATTGGGACAATGTGATGTCCTACTTAAGGGGAAAGATTTTTACCAACTATAAATTCTGTATAGGACTAATATCCCACAAATACATAAAAATTTTAAAAAAGTCTTGATATAAACAGACAAAATAATCCAGTTATTAAAAAGGGTACAGATCTGAACAGAGAATTCTCAAAAACAAAACTCAAATAGCTGTGAAATACTTAAAGAAATGTTCAATGTCCTTAGTTATTAGGGAAATGAAAATTAAAACTACTCTGAGAGTTCATCTTACACCTTTCAGAATGGCTAAGATCAATAAAATGAACTATAGCTTATGCTGGCAAAGATGTGGAATAAGGGGATCACTCGTCCATTGCTAGTGGGACTGCAAACTTGTCCAGTCATTATGGAAATCAGTGTGGCAGTTCCTCATGAAGTGGGGAATCAATATACCTCAAGATCCATTTATACCACTCTTAAACACATACCCAAAGGATATTTCATCCTACCACAGAGATGCTCGCTCAACCATGTTCATTTCTGCTCTGTTCATAATATCCAGGAATTGAAAACAAGCTACATGTCCCTCACCAGATGAATGTACAAAGAGAATGTGGTACTGTTGCTGGTTTTCCACCTGGGGTGTCACCATCTCTGATCCCAGTGGAAGGGGGTGAGTAGATGAAGAGTCAATGACACAGACTCCATGAGTTTGCAAGCAATCTCGTTTATTATTTATTTATTTTTTTTAAAAAAGAACGGACAATGGTTTAATTTTATTTGCATATAGTGGTCATTAAAGATTAACCCATTCAAAAAGACATTTGACACTCCAACATCCTCTGCCATTCATCTATTACAAATTAATCCCCTCCTGCCAAAGAGCAGAAATTAGATTGCAAATGGAGCAGTCAGTAATTTTAGCATCTTTCCAAGTGTAGCTTATGAACAGTTCCACACAGATAGTTACCAGTTAATGGGACATATTAATAGATCTGTGGTAAATCATGGACAACCAGATTTCCTGGATACAGTAAGGACGGGAGTGGCATTTTTTTCCTAACAAGGTACTTTAAAACTTTTTAGGGGAATTTCTATAGTATGGAATTTAACTTCCATATAAAGTGGTATCTTAAATATATCGTTTTTTTAAAAATTATACTAGAAATTAGACTTGGCTCAGCAAAAACACTAACATATTTCCTCCTGCAGATACTCTTAGGGAACACATTCTGGATAAACAACAGAACCTAGACAGACCTAGATCGCCTTGCACAGTAACGAATGAATATAATGAATCAGTGCTCTACAATCTTGAAGAACCAAAAATACTTTTCAGTATTCGAGAGCCAATAGCAAACAGAGTTTTCTCAAGCAGCCGTCAGCGATGTTTCTCCTCAAAAGTTTGTGACCGTTCTCGATGTTGGGATGCCTGCATGGTTGTGGATGGAGGAACTTCTTTTGAGTTTAACGATGGAGCCATTGCTTCGATGATGATCAATAAAGAAGACAAACTTCGAACTGTGATTCTAGAACAGTGAAGGATTTCCTCAGAAGACAGATTTGATTACTAGAAACATATTTTTTTTCTGCAGATACAGATGACCAGCCATAAACCTCCCTTATTTTGGTTTGTACCAAGACTGGAGTCAAAGGTGGAGACTAAAGTGGGATCCATGTGCTGTTCTGTTCCATTCTGATAGTCAAAAACTGTTCACAATGTGAGAAATGATGGACTAAATGGATTAGAATTTTGTTGGTGAAGCTTCTATGTTACTTACAGTTGGTAACCAAGAGTATTGATATTCTTTAGAGAGGCGGGTTAAATAAAAGGTTAAGTATTTAGGATTTCAAATTTAACTGTGCAATCTCGTTTATTAAACAAAGGGTTGAGGTATTTATGTGTAGGGTGTTTGGTAGGCTTTTGCTCCTAGCTGTTGTGGCGTTTCTTGGTTGGCTCTGGGTCTTACATTGGCACTTGTCATCGTGGGGGTCCAGTTTCACATTCCTTTGGGTCAAGATACTATTGCACATGTCACAGCTCATTGTCTGCTTAAGGCATGTCCCAATGCTTTGGCCTTACCCACCTCATATTACCCTTTTAATTTTATTTTGTGACTGCTAGTGAGAATTAGAGTTCTTTGCTCTAATCTTGTTGTCCTCAGGTCAAGGACTGCCTAGCATTTGGACTGTGCCTGTATTATGTTGACCTGCCTGACAGGCTCTTACCCATCCTTGACTACCAGCCCTGTAAGGGTGGGTTCCTGGAGAGCACCTAGGATGTGGAGATCATTAGACAAAGGCATCAGACAGAGGCATCATGAATTTCCGTGAGCCAGATTTTTATTACTTCCTTAGGGGGGTTGACAATCAGGGCATTCCAGAGTCATTAGCAGTTGCAGGGTCATTTTGTTGACACAGCACTGCCAGGAAAAATGCTGTAGGAAACACTTAAACAACAGAATTATTAAGAATACCATTCCTCCTATCATTCCCCATGCTATAATTTTTGAAGGGTCAAGGATTGATTTTATGTGATCCCAAATTTGAGCAAAGAATGTTGTAGTCACCTCTGGTGGTTTCACATGTGTGGAGTTCAGCCTTAAGATTTTATTATAGAGTTGGACCATAAAGTTTAAGAACTCTTTGTTCCATGGTCCCAATATGGTTTTCCTTAATTGACTTCTGGCTTGTGTTATATTTGAGACCAGGTAAGGGGTTAAACTAAAGGAAGAGAATTAGGGAGCAGAGTTTCTTCTTACCAGCCATCTTAATGTCTGGGTTTCTTCATCCAATAAAAGTATTTGTTATTGTAAATTAAGTATAGCATAATGAAAATGGGCATTAAATAGCTCTTGAGCACTTAATGCTCAGGCTGATTCTTCTATGGCCATATTAAGGGTAGAGGCAGTGGCCCCTGTTGGGATCAGGGAGGCTGTGGCCACTGCCCCACTTGCCACAGCAAGCAGAATAGCAGCCATCATATCTGCCATTATTCCAAAGTCTCTTTTTATTCTAGTCTACTCTATCAATTCCACTCTATGATAATGTGTCACATTATTTAATGGTATCCAAATGAAAGCAGGAATATGTACAAAACTGCAGGAAGGGCCTTATTTGCATTCCAGCAGGCACCGAGCCAGCATATTGTCTTGGTGCAATTCAGCTTATGCTGTAAAGAACTGGTTAATATAAAGAAAAATGGGGGTTTTACACAGATTGGGTGTCCTTGAAGGTAAAATTCTTTTGTTGTTTAATAGAAATGGAGAACTCAAATGATTCATTAGCAATAAAGGATCCATTAAAATAACCTCCTCCCCTTAAAAATAGTAATGCTCTTATATCAAAGCAAGTGTTGGATCCACATAGTGGCCAATTGCCGAACACAGGCCTAATGGCCAGCCCTGGAGGGTGGTAAGAGAAATTAAAGGGGCCCAGTATGTCATTGGCCCATGGTACTCGGAGTCAGATCCATAGGTCCTTCTTTCCTTTCATTTTGTAGGGAAAGGAAGCAGAGAGACAGAAATCCCAAATGATTAGCAACTCGGTATCAGTGGGTTAATCTTGCATTTTCTGACAAAAAGGGTCAAGAGGATGTTTAGCAGCATGTCTGTGCTTTGTACATGAACTTTTTTTTCATTTTTCTTTATTAAGAAATTATCTACTCACTCTACATACCACCCACAGATCCCACCTCCTCCCTCTTCCCAACCCTAGCCCTCTCTCCCAAGCCACCTCACATCTCCATATCTCCCAAATCAAGATCTCCCATGTGGAGTCAGCAGAGCCCAGGACACTGAGCCTAGGCATGTCCAAGCCCCTTCCCACTGTACCAAGGCTGCATAAGGCATCACACCACAGGCACTGGATTCCCAAAAGCCTGCCCATGCACCAGGGGCAGATCCTAATCCCCCTACCTTGGTGCCCCCCAAACAGTTCGAGCCAAACAACCATCTTCCATATGCAATGGGCCTAGTCCAGTCCCATGGGTCTCCACAGCCACTAGCCTACAGTTCATGGGCTTCCACTAGTGTGGTCAGTCATCTCTGCACGTCTTCCCATCATGATCTTGACATCCCCCGCCTTCTAAATCACTCTTCTCTCTCATTGATTGGATTCCCAGAAAGCCTAGTGCTTGGCCGTGGATCTCCTACTTGGCAGTGGATCTCTGCATCTGCCTCCATCAGTCACTGGACAAAGGCTCTATGATGACAGTTAGGTTATTCCCTAGACCGGTCACAAGAATAGACCAGTCCAGGCACCCTCTGGACCACTGCCAGCAGTCCAAGGTGGGGTCATCCTTGTGGATTCCTGAGAGCCTCCCCAGCACCCTGCCTCTTCCTACTCCCATGATGTCCTCATCTATTATGGTATCTCCCTCCTTGCCCTCCCACTCTGTCCTTGTTCCAGCTTGACCCTCCCATTTCCCTATGTTCTCATCCCCCACTCCTAGCCCTCTGCCACTCCCCAGTCTGCTCATGTAGATCTCATCCACTTCTCCTTTGTTGGGCCATTCATGTGTCCCTCCTAGGGTCTTTTCCTATTAGCTAGCCTCTCTGGAGCTGTGGGTTGCAGTCTGGCCATCCCTTCCCTCACATCTAGTATCCACTTATGAGTAAGTACATACTATGTTTGTCCTTCTGAGTCTGGGTTACCTCACTCAGGATGATATTTTCTAGTTCCATCCACTTGCCTGCAAATTTCAAGAGACCATTATTTTTTACTACTGAGTAGTACTCCATTGTGTATATGGGCCACATTTTCTTTATCCATTCTTCAGTTGAGGGGCAACTAGGTTGTTTCCAGGTTCTTGCTATTATGAATAATGCTGATAAGAACATAGTTGAGCATGTGTTCTTGTGGTAAGATTGAGCATTCCTTGGGTATATGCCCAAGAGTGGTATAGCTGGGTCTTGACTTATTCCCAGTTTTCTGAGAAACTGCCATACTGATTTCCAGAGTGGCTGTACAAGTTTGTATTCCCACCAACAGTGTTGCCCTTGTTCCACATCCTCTCCAACATAAGCTGTCTTCAGTATTTTTGATCTTAGCCATTCTGACAGGTGTAAGATGGTATCTCAGAGTTGTTTTGATTTGTATTTTCCTGATGACTAAGGATGTTGAGTAATTCCTTAAATGTCTTTCAGCCATTTGAGCTTCTTCTGTTAAGAATTATCTGGTAAGCTATGTAACCCATTTTTTTAAATTGGATTCTTCAATATTTTGAAGTGTAGCTTTTTGAGTTCTTTATCTATTTTGGATATCAGCCCTCTGTCAGATGTGGGGTTGGTGAAGATCTTTCCCCATTCTGTAGACTGCTGTTTTGTCTTATTCACTGTGTCCTTTGCTCTGCAAAAGCTCCTCAGTTTCAAGAGGTCCCATTTATTAATTGTTGCTCTCAGTGTCTGTGCTACTGGTGTTATATTTAGGAAGTGGTCTCCTGTGTCAATACGTTCAAGAGTACTTCCTACTTTCTCTTCTATCAAGTTCAGTGTAACTGGTTTTATGTTGAGGTCTTTGATCCACTAGGGCTTGAGTTTTGTGCATGGTGACAGATACGGATCTTTTTGAAATCTGCATGTTGAAATCCAGTTATGCCAACACCATTTGTTGAAGATACATTCTTTTTTCCATGGTAAAGTTTTGGCTTCTTTGTCAAAAATCATATGTTCATAGGTGTGTGGATTAATGTCAGGGTCTTCAATCCGATTCCTTTGGTCCACATGTCGGTTTTTATGCCAGTACCAAGCTGTTTTTATTACTATAGCTCTATGGTAGAGCTTGAGGTCAGGGATCATGATGGCTTGAGTTTGCTTTACTATACAGGATTGTTTTATCTACCCTAGGTTTTTTTATTTTTCCATATAAAGTTAAGTATTGTTCTTTCCAAGTCTGTGAAGAATTGTCTTGGGATTTTGATGGAGATTGCACTGAATCTGTAGATTGCTTTTGGTAAGATTGCCATTTTTACTATGTAAATTTTACCTATCCATGAGCATGGGAGCTCTTTCCATTTTCTGATATCTTCTTCAATTTCTTTCTTTAGAGACTTAAAGTTCTTGTCGTACAGGTCTTTCACTTGCTTAGTTAGGGTTACCCCAAGGTATTTTATATTATTTGTGGCTATTATAAAGGGTGATGTTTCTCTGATTTCTTTCTCAGCCCATTTATCATTTGTATATAGGAGGGCTACTGATTTTTTTAGTTAATCTTGTATCCTGCCACCTTACTGAAGGAGTTTATCATCTGTAGGAGTTCCCTGGGAGAATTTTTGAGGTCACTTATGTATATTATCATATTATCTGCAAATAGTGAAAGTTTGACTTCTTCCTTTCCAATTTGTATCCACTTGATCTCCTTTTGTTGTCTTATTGCTCTAGCTAGAACTTCAAGTACTATATTGAATAAATATGGGGAGAGTGGACAGCCTTGTCTTGTTCCTGATTTTAGTGGAATTGTTTTGAGTTTCTCCCCATTTAATTTGATGTTGGCTGTTGGCTTGCTGTAAATTGCCTTTATTATGTTTAGGTATGTTCCTTGTATTCCTGGTCACTCTAGAACCTTTATCATGAAGGGCTGTTGTATTTTGTCAAAGGCTTTTTCAGCATCCAATGAGATGATCATGTGGTTTTTTTTTTCTTTCAGTTTGTTTATATGGTGTACTACATTGACTGATTTTCCTATGTTGAACCATCCTTGCATCCCTGGGTTGAAGCCTACTTGGTCATGGTGGATAATTTTTTGGTTGTATTCCTGGATTTGGTTAGTCAGTATTTTATTGAGTATTTTTGCATCAATGTTCATGAGGGAGATTGGTCTGTAATTCTCTTTCTTTGTTGCATCTTTGTGTGGTTTGAGTATCAGGGTAGCTGTGGCCTCATAAAAAGAGTTTGGTAATGTTCCTTCTGTTTCTATTGTGTGGAACAATTTGAAGAGTATTGGTATTATCTCTTCTTTGAAGATCTGGTAGAATTCTGCACTGAAACCATCTGGTCCTGGACTTTTTTTTGGTTGGGAGACTTTAAATGACTGTTTCTATTTCCTTAGGGGTTGTTGGTCTACTTAAATAGTTTATCTGGTCTTCATTTAACTTAGATATGTGGTACCTATTCAGAAAATCATCCATTTCTTTCAGATTTTCCAATTTTGTGGCGTACAGGTTTTTGAATTATGTCCCGATGTGTCTCTGGATTTCCTCGTTGCCTGTTGTTTTGTCTCCCTTTTCATTTCTGATTTTGTTAATTTGGATGCTCTCTCTCTGCTTTTTGGTTAATTTGGATAAGGGCTTGTCTATCTTATTGATTTTTTTTCAAAGAAACAACTCTTTGTTTCATTGATTCTTTGTACTGTTCTCTTTGTTTCTATTTTATTGATTTCTGCCATCAATTTGATTATTTGTGGCATCTGTTTCTCCTGGGTGAGTTTGCTTCTTCTTGTTCTAGAGCTTTCAGGTGTGCTGTTAAGTCACTAGTGTGAGATTTCTCCAACTTCTTTATGTGGGCATTCAGTGCTATGAGTATTCCTCTTAGCACTGCTTTCATAGTGTCCCATAAGTTTTGGTATGTTGTACATTTGTTTTCATTGAATTATGTGAAATCTTTAATTTCTTTCTTTATTTCTTCCTTGACCCATGGGTGATTCAATTGGGCATTATTCAGTGTCCATGAGATTGTAGGTGTTCTGTAAATTTTGTTGTTGTTGAAATCTAACTTTAAGCCATGGTGGTCTGATAAGATACAGGAGGTTATTTCAATTTTCTTTTATCTTTTGAGATTTGCTTTGTGACCAACCATGTAGTCGATTTTGGAGAAGGTTCCTTGGAGTGCTGAGAAGAAGGTATATTTTTTTGTTTTAGGGTGGAATATTCTGTAGATATGTATTAAGTCCATTTTTGTCATAATGGCTTTTATTTCCCTTATTTCTCTGTTAAGTTTCTGTCTGGCAGACCTGTCCATTGTTGAGAGTGGGGTGTTGAAGTCTCCCACTACTAGTGTATGGGGTTTGATGTGTGATTTAAGCTTTAGTAACGTTTCTTTTACAAATGTAGGTGCCCTTGTATTTGGTGAATAAATATTCAGAATTGAGACTTCATCTTGTCAGCTTTTCCCTGTGATAAATATGTAAAGTCCTTCCCAATATGTTTGGATTGATTTTAGTTTGCAGTCTATTTTGTTAGATATTAGGATAGCTACACTAGCTTGCTTCTTAAATCCATTTGATTGGAAAGTCTTTTCCCAGCCTTTTATTCTGAGGTAGTGTCTGTCTTTGAAGTTGAGATGTGTTTCTTGTATGCAGCAGAAGGATGGATCTTGTTTTTGTATCCATTCTGTTAGCCTGTGTCTTTTTATGGATGAATTGAGACCATTGATATTAATGGATATTAATGACCAGTGATTGTTAATTACTGTTAATTTTTGGTGGTAGTGTTGCATGTTTCCCTTCTTTGGTATTTGTTGGTATGGGACTATCTATTGCCTGTTTGTTCATGGGTGTATCTAACTTCCTTAGGTTGGAATTTTCCTTCTAGTGCTTTCTGTAGGGCTGGATTCATGGAAAGATATTGTTTAAATCTGGTTTTATCATGGAATATTTTGTTTACTCCAACTATGTTGATTGAGAGTTTTGCTGGGAGAATAGTCTGTGTTGGCATCCATGGTCTCTTAGTGTCTGCATAATGTCTGTCCAGGACCTTCTGGCTTTTAGAGTCTCCATTGAGAAGTCAGGTGTTATTCTGATGGGTCTGCCTTTATATGTTACTTGGCCTTTTTTCCTTTGCAACTCAATATTTTTTCTTTATTCTGTATGTTTAGTGGTTTGAGTATTATGTGGCGAGGGCACTTTTTTTTGGATCCAGTCTATTTGGTGTTCTCTAACCTTCTTGTATCTTCATAGGTATTTCCTTCTTTAGGTTGGGAAAGTTTTCTTCTATGATTTTGTTGAATATATTTCCTGTGCCTTTGAGTTGGTATTCTTCTCCTTCTTCTATCCCTATTATTCTTAGGTTTGGTCTTTTCATAGTGTCGCAAATTTCCTGGACATTTTGGGTCATGACTTTATTGGCTTTAGTGTTTCCTTTGACTGATGAATCTATTTCTTCTACCGTATCTTCAATGCCAGAGATGCGCTCTTCCATCTCTTGCATTCTGTTGGTTATTCTTGCATCTGTAGTTCCTGTTTGTTTACTCAGATTTTCCACTTCCAGCATTTCCTCCGCTTGTGTCTTTTTTATTGTCTCCATTTCAGTTTTCAAATCTTGAACTGTTTCCCTCACTTGTTTAATTGCTTTCTTTTGGCTTTCTAGGGATTTACTGATTTCTTCCCATTTTTTTGTTTGACTTTTCCTTGAATTCTTTAAGGGAATTTTTCATTTGCTCTTTAAAGATCTCTATCATCTTCTTAAAGTCATTTTTAAGGATGATTTCTTCTGTTTCTTCTGTGTTGAGATGTTCAGGTCTTGCTGATGTAGGTTCCAATGGAGTCATATCGGTTTTTATGTTGTTGACAATATTTTTTTTAAAATATTTTTGAATTTATTTTATTTTATTTTACAATATAATTCAACATTACATATCAGCCATAGATTCCCCCATTCTCCCTCCTGCCGCCCTGCCCACCTCCCCCCGGCCCACCCCCCATTTCCATCTCCTCCAGGGCAAAGACTCCCCTGAGGATTGAGATCAACCTGGTGGACTCAGCCCAGGCAGGTCTAGTCCCCTCCTCCCAGGCTGAGCCAAGGGTCTCTACTAAGCCCCAGGTTTCAAACAGCCAATTCATGCACTGAGCACAGGACCCGGTCCAACTGCCTGGATGCCTCCTAAACAGATCAAGCCAATCAACTGTCTCACCCATTCCGAGGGCCTGATCCAGTTGGGGGCCCCTCAGCCATTGGTTCACAGTTCATGTGTTTCCATTCGTTTGGCCACTTGTCCCTGTATTCCATCCATCCCTGGTCCCAACAACTCTTGCTCACATAAACCCTCCTCCTTCTCGGCAATTGGACTCCCGGAGCTCCACCAGGGGCCTGACCGTGGATATCTGCATCTAGTTCCCTCAGTCACTGGATGGGGTTTCTAGCACGACAATTAGGGTGTTTGGCCATCCTATCATCTGAGTTGGTCAGTTTGGGCAATTTCTCGAATATTGCCAGCAGTCTATTGTGGGGGCATCTTTGTGGATTTCTGTGGGCCTCTCTAGCACTTTGCTTCTTCCTATTCTCATGTGGTCTTCATTTATCATGAACATTCCTTGTGTTCCCTCTCTGTTCTTGATCCAGTTGGGATCTCCCGCTCCCCCAAGTTCTCTTTCCCATGCTCCTCGCCCCTCATTACCCCCACTCATGTCCAGACTGTTCATGTAGATCTCATCCATTTCTCCGTCATTGGGCGATCCCCGTGTCTTTCTTGGGGTCCTGTTTTCCAGGTAGCCTCCCTGGTGTTGTGAGTAGCCATCCAGTCATCCTTGTTCCACAACTAGTATTCGCCTATGAGTGGGTACATACCATGTTTGTCTTTCTGAGTCTGGGTTACCTCACTCAGGAGGATTTTTTCTAGATCCCTCCATTTGCCTGCAAACCTCATGATGTCATTGTTTTTCTCTGCTGAGTAGTATTCCATTGTATATATGTACCACAGTTTATTTATCCATTCTTCAGTTGAAGGGCATCTAGGTTGTTTCCAGGTTCTGGCTATTACAAATAATGCTGATATGAACATAGCTGAGCAAGTGCCCTTGTGGTATGATTGAGCATTCCTTGGGTATATGCCCAAGAGTGGTATAGCTGGATCTTGGGGGAGATTGATTCCCAATTTTCTAAGAAAGTGCCATATTGATTTCCACAGTGGCTGTACCAGCTTGCATTCCCACCAGTAGTGGAGGAGAGTTCCCCTAGCTCCACATCCTCTCCAGCACAAGGTGTCCTCAGTGTTTTTGATCTTAGCCAATCTGACTGGCGTAAGGTGGTATCTCAGAGTTGTTTTGATTTGCATTTCCCTAATGATTAGGGATGTTGAGCAATTCCTTAAAT
>CABHPR010107849.1:0-19349 GCA_902168415.1 Peromyscus melanophrys | reverse complement strand
TACACACACACACACATACACACACACACACACACATACACACACCACACACCAGTCAGAGACAATCAGACAGCAGAAGTTGGTACTCCGCTTAGCTGGGAATATGTCACCGCTTAGCTGGGAATATGTCACTGTCGCAAGGGTGAAGCTGAACTTTACCACCACCATTTACACAGCGGGTGTGTGAGGCCTCCAGTTTTGTCAAAGTTGTGTCAGCACGGCCCAGAGAGGCCGGCCCTGCTTATTAAAAATAAAAAGGAGGAGAAAGAAGCGAAAGGAGAAGGGAGCAGCAGAGGTAGTAGGAGGGGACAAAAATTTCACAGAAGCTACCCGAAGTGTTCAGGATTTGTAAGAAAAACCATCCAAGAGCCAGGACAACAATGTATGAAAAAGACAAATGAACATATGTTAAGTTGTGAGATGAACTGAAAGTTGAATTACGTAAAAGTGATACTAAACTAGGTATCACAAAAGTCTTCAGCAATAATTTGAACATTCTTCTGAATCGAAAGTTTAAAGTTCATCAGAGGGCGAATGGGCTGGCATAGCAGCTTGCCTCTAAGCCGGGTAGCCTGACTTCCATTCCCGGGCCCCACATGAGGGAATGAGAGAATTAATTTCTGAGAGTCATTCTCTGTCCTCCACATGCACGTGAGCTCTCTCTTACATATACAATAAATAGACACATAAATACATAAATAAATAGTAAATAAGTACCATAAAATGCTAAGCCTCAGCAAAGAAACAGAGACGAACCAAATGAAGGTAATGGAACCGAAAAGCACAGAAAAGTCGGTTCAAAATGTGCTGAGTAGATTCAGTAACAGAAGGAAAACAGCAGAGGCTGGAACCAGTGACTAGAAGGACAGACCTGTAGAACACGTTCAGTCTGAACAGAGAAGAAACAATCCTAGAGATCCATGAGATACTTGAAATATTCAAAAATTCCAACTGAAATTTTTCTTCATTTAGTGAAAGACATGAACTTAGCGGAATCAAATACGACAAACACAAAGAATCTGTGCCAACACACACTCTCATTTCTGAAAGCTAAAGCTTAAGGAAAAAATATTGAAAGAAAGCAGAAGATGTTGCTTATAGGAAATGCCACTGTGAGTGACAGCGGATTTCTCTCTCTCTCTCTCTCTCTCTCTCTCTCTCTCTCTCTCTCTCTCTGTGTGTGTGTGTGTGTGTGTGTGTGTGTGTGTGTGTGTGCCTGAATCTGTGGGGCTAGAAAGAAGTGGTATTTTTTTTTCTTTTTTCTCCTCAGACAAGATCTCACACTGAAACCCAAGATAGCCTCAAAGCTGTGGCAGTCCTCTTGCCTCAGCCTCCAGATCGTTGGAATTACAGATGTGCATCACCATGTCCGATTTCCCTAACATTTTTTAAGTACTAAAAGAAAAGAATCATCAACCTAGAATCTTACTTCCAGATAACATTTCTTTCAGTGATGAAAGAGAAATCAAGACATCTCAGCTGAGAATTCATCCCCAGAAAACCTACCCAGAAAGTGGCTGAAGAGCAGTTCTAAGCCATGTGGGGCCCACAGAGGCTCCCTAGTAAGGCCTTACTCAAGGTCAGAGAATCTGAGCTTGCTTTACCCAGCAGGGCTGTATAATGGGATGATTTGACCACGGGTGTGGTTACCAGGTGTTTGGAAGGGTCTACACTTGGCTGTAAGCTGTTCTTTGATCTGGAAAGGGGGAGGTCTTTTGCCTCTCCCCTTGGCAGTGTATAAAAAGCCTATTAGAATAAATCTCGAGGTGGCTGGGTATTGGCCCAGGGCCCTCCCAAAGGTATCCTGTGTCTCTGTCTATCTCTCCGTCGGTCTTTATTTCTATCTAATACTTCCTCATTCCTCTCTCTTTCCCACAAGAACTCTTCAGCAGGTCCGAGCTGGACTCCCACAAAGCAGAGAGGAAATGAGAAAAGAAAGAACAGTGGGACATTAGGAAGGAAAACACGGCTAAGAAAAAATGCATCACACAACTAGGGGTGTGGCTTGGTTGGTAGATCACTTGCCTAATGTGCACAAAGCCCTGGATTCAGTCCCCAGCACTGAACACAGCTGCCCTTGGCTATGCACAGGTTTCAAGGCCAGCCTGGGATACATGAGTCCATGTTTTAAAGAAAGAAAAAGTTCTCTTTGTGTTTTTTTTTTAAGTTTCTGAATTGTTAATAAATATTTTAACGCTGATGCTATTCTAAGTTATGTAGAAGAAATGATCAAAACAGTTATGTGGTATACTGAACGATGATTCAAAGGGAGGTGTAGTAGCTAATTTTGATGTCCAGCTTGATTACACATGTGTGTGGCGGGAGGGGAGCAGAGGCCAAAAGAGAGTATCAGGTTCTCCTGGCACTAGAGGTACGGGCAATTGTGAGCCATTCAATGGGGACACTGGGAACCAAACTCCAGTCCCCAGAAAAAGCAGTAAGTGCTCTTAACCACTGAGCCATTTTTCCAGCCCCAAACACTTTCTCTTTTAAGTTGTTTCTTGTCAGGTGTTTGGTTGTAGGAACAAGAAAAACAACTAATATGGAAGGTCAGGTTTCTATATTTATCCTGAATGGGTAAATTGATGACTTCAGCCGACCATGATAGATTCACATAATGCGATCTAGAGAAACCACAAAAAACAACAGCAGCAACAAGACAAAAGATACTTTAATAAATGCCGCTGAAGGAGAAGGGAAGGGTTATTTTTAATGGATACAAAGTTGCTATTTGGATGACAGAAAGGTTCTAGAAATAGATCCTGGTTACAGTTGCATAAGCAACCCACAAGGATGATACAAAAAAGAAACTAAATGACAAAAAATAGAGCACAGAAAACAAAACATAAAATGGCATACTGAAGCTGCATCAGAAATTACATTAAATGTAAATGTACATTATAAATACTGCAATGAGAAGATGAAATTGGCAGAGTGGATTTAAAATCACAACCCAACTACATGAGGGTCTACAGTTTGCTCACTGTAAAGATGATAAAAACATATTGAATGTAAAACAATATATCACACAAACATTAATCAAAAGAAAACAACAACCACTGTGTTAATACTACATGAATAAACTTCAGAACCAAGAAAAGTAGGAGACACAGGTGGTCTTTATATTAGGAAAAGATCAATCCGCTGAGACATATAGTAATTCAAAATAGGTAAGTACCAGACAAAACACACGAAACAGAACAACTAATGGAACTAAAAAGAAAAAGCAAGTGTATTTATAATTCTCAATCTATCCATAATTTATAGAACAACTAGACAGCAAATTAGTAAGAAGTCAGGCACTGAAGGCACACACCTTTAACAGACCTCTGTGAGTTCAAGACCAGCCTGGTCTACAGAGGGAGTTTCAGGACAGCCAGGGCTATAAAGAGAAACCCTGTCTCAAACAAAACAAAAACAAACAAACAAAAAAAGAAAGAAAGAAAAGAAAAGAAAAGAAAAGAAAAAGAAAGAAATAAGTAAAGAAAAGAAAAAATTAGTAAGGACATAGAGATCAAAATCTGGTTTTGGAGAAGGTTTAGTTGGGAAAAGTCTAACACAAAACCTGAGTTTGCATCCCCAGAACCCAAAAAGCTAGGAATGATAGTACATTCCTGTAACTCCAGCCCTAGAGCAGGCATGGAGCCGGGCACCCTGGAGCTACTCAAATCAATGAGCTTCAGGTTCCTGAGAGATCATGTCTCAAAAGAAAGGGGGGTTGAAGAGCTGGAAAGATGGCTCAGTGGTTAAGAGCACATGTTTCTCTGCAAGAGGGCCTGGGTTCAATTTCCAGGACCCACATGATGGCTTACGACCACCCATTACTCCAGTTTCAGGGGATCTGTTCCCTCTTCTGACTTCCACTAGTGTACATGTGGCACACAGACGTATAAACAGGCCAAACACTTCTACATGTAAAATTCAAAATAAGCAAAGGCAGACAGCAACTGGGGAAAGACACGCCACATTGGCTTCTAGCGTCTCCACACATGCACGCAGAACATGCATGTACTGCATTTGCATGCATTTACACTAACCACACGGGCCTCTTTGAGTGATTTTTTTTTTTAATGCGTGAAAACAGGGTTGACAAGATGGCTCAGTGGGCCTGTCTCAGAGTCAGATGACAACTCAAGCTCAGTCCATGGACCCACAAGGTAGAAGGAGAGAATCAGGTCCCTCAAGTTGTCCTATGACCCCCACATGCACACCCTTCACAAAATGATTTTTTTTATTAAAAAAATGCAGTAAATATACAAATATTTCAAACCAGTTTTTAGATTTATTTTTATTTTAAATTACGTGTGTGTGTGTGTGTGTGTGTGTGTGTGTGTGTAGGTATGTGCACATAAGTGCCCCCCAAAACCAGAAGAGGACATCAGATTCCCTGGAGTTGGAGTTACAAGTGGTTGTGAGTCACCTGACATGGGTACTGGGAACTGAACTCAGGTCCTCTGTAAGAGAAGTATGCACTCTGAACTTCTGAGACATCTCTCCAGCCCTCAAATCATTTTTAGGTGGGCCTTTGAGAGTTAGTATAAGGAAGAGAAAGAGCAATCACTCTTTATGTCCTTAACTGTTGTGTTGAGAGCCTCTTACCTGTGTTTTTAGTATTATGTAGTTTAATTTTCCCTTTGTAATTCCTTCATCCTCCTTTCCTACCAAATAATTAACAGGATACTTTGCGCAAGAGTATTTAAGTACATAATTTTGATTGTTGTTCTCAAACTCATGACAGACCCTCCCATCTGTCACGAGGGCAGTACACCGATTACTTTGCTGTTGCTGTGATAAAACACCACAGCCAAAGGCAACTTAAGGAAGAGAGAGTTTATTTTGGCTCATGGTTCCAGAGGGTTCGAGTCCACTGTCTGTCATGGTGGGGAGGCGTCACCCCAAGCAGCAGGAATGGCAGCTGAAGCAGGAAGCTGACAGGTCATATCTTTAACAGCACGTGTGAAGCAGAGAAACAGGAATTGTAAGTGGAGCAAAGCCATAAATTCTCAAAGCCTGCCCCCAGTGACATACTTCCTCCAACAAGGCTATATCACTCCCTGAAACAGTGTCACTTTACCAGTCTGATGGTGTAAATTACTTGTCTCATTAAGTCATTCCAAAGTTATTACACAGTTTGATGCCTTACCAAACACCCTCTCCATTTCTGGGTTAGGAATCTGGGAGCACTTAGATGGGCCACTCACAGGCTATAATCAATCATTGCTCACTGGCTGCCAATCCACTGAAGAAGAGGGTGGCTGAGGTCACTCACAGGGGCTGAGCTCTGCCTCGGCTCTTCCAGAGGCTGCCCTTTGCTCTGCATCACACAGTCTTCTCTGTAGGGCGCTTGAGATGGCAGCTGGCTTCCCTTGGGATGAGCAAACAGGAAGGCATAAGCCAGACAGACAACAAGCTGTCTTTACCACCTCATCTCAGAGGTGACTCACCTGCTGGGATGTCAGATGTTAGAAGCCAGTCACCAGGTCCAGGCCACAGTGCAGGTGACAGAACTGGATAGGAGCAAGAATGAGGACTGGCAGGTCCCTGGGAGCCTTCCTCAAGGCAGCCTGCCTTCTGACCCTGAGGTTTCACATTGCAGTTGCCAGCAGAGCACACAGCCTTCCAAAGTCTCCCAAAGCCTCACCTGATTGTAGGTGAATAGCTGAACCCTATTCGTAGTTGGAACTGTGCTCATCTTTTCTTACTGATTTGAAAAAGAAAAGGGGAATTATTAATGAGTACTGGGGTCCAGCCTCTAATAGTCTTTTCCCAGGGTTCCAGAAGAGACGCTACCAACGGCAAGAATCAATCTGAGGGAATGAATCTAAGTACACCAAGCTCTTTAGTCCATTCACTTTATTCTTCTAAGACAAAATTCACCAGTCCTCTCAGGGACCCGGTCTATATACACTCACAAGCAGTAATTCTTCTATAAACACAATGCAAAGCTTTCAAGGTCCCCACAAAAGCATTGATAGTCAGCTTCATTTGCAACCCAAAAGGGAAGTGAATAAAGGAGGTGGGGTCAATTAAGGGCTAGAATCTGTTAATAAATCAGAAAGGGAATTTATGTGCTCAAACTATATTCTTAGAAGTGGTTAGGTGAAATGTTAAGCGTTTATAAGTCACTAAGTCATAAATGTACTCACACTATAATCTTAGAAGTGGTTAGGTGAAATGTTAAGAGTCTATGAGTCACTAAAATAAAACTGCCCTTTTTTCCTATGTTGTTTTCTGGCAGGGTGGGAGAAGCGTACTCGGTAGCTAGGTAACCTGTGTCAACCTGCGTCACAACTTGATGCACCTGGTATGAAAAAGCCTTTTTGTTCTGAGTAAATTGTTTGAGGGGAAGTCTAGAGGTGCTGTGGGGGGGGGGGTGGTGGTCCTGAGTTTAATTTGCACAAGAAACAAAGCTATGTACCTAATGTCCATCTGGACTAGGCGGGGTCTCCGTATGGATAGTTACCTTAATTCAAGAGACTAGCAGGTAGTCTTGAATGCTTATTTTATTTACATTAATTCAGGAGACTAGCAGGTGGTCTGGAATGATTATTTTATTTACCTTAATTCAGGAGACCAGCAGGTGGTCTGGAATGGCTATTCTGTCTGCCTTCGGATGTTTAAGAGGTATCTCAGATAAAATACTTTTGTCTGGAGCTGGCCATGGCCTTGGATGCTTGCTAAAGGAGATAATTACAGAAGGCAGACATCTGATTCTAATGCTAAAAGGAAGAAACAAAGAGCCTGGAAGAAGAAAGTTTTGCCTGTGTGACATTATCCAAATACCTTAGTTGTGTATGCCCAAGGAATGATCAATCCACACTGTTAGAAGTTCTTAGGGAAACGAATCAACTGGGGAAGCTATAGCAATGTGCATGAAATTCATAGCAGAAAACAGCTGATGTATTCAAAAGCCGAATAACACCAACACTCCTTGAGCCTTGGCTTCCTCTGGAAAAATCCTTGACTCTTCCAAGTAATAGCTTTGCCATAGTCAGCTGAATTCCTACTTCATATTTCTGCATCCCATAGCAGGTAATGGTCTTCACTATGAAAGAGAACTACAGGAGTTCACACCAACAAAGCCAGCTATATGAATACAGTTCTAGAAATGATAATATAATCAAGATTTTTCTAGCTGTTAATTTGAATATCCTGATACTTTTTGGAGGATTTAATTACCAGATTTTAAATATTCTCATTCAATTTCATTTCCATATTTGATTTGAATCTGAAAATATACCAGGAGATGAAAAGGTAAATTATGCAACTTAAATGTCAGTCAGTTGCCCCTTGTAATTATGCTTGGTTGGTAGCACCAAGTAATCCACCGAGTGGATCATTTATATTTCATGTCACAATTCAGCTCCTGACTGCAGCTGTCCAATGTGATACAATCAACAAAAACATTGTTGCACAGAAGGAGAACTCTCCTCATCCAACCACCTTCAGGACACAGGTCCAATCTCTAGCTATAGGTGTCTGCAGCTACAGTGGCCTTGTTCTGTGGAGTGAAAGGAAGGTAGCAGGAACTGCCACAGCTTTTGTCCTTTAGCTCTCTAACATGCCTCTTTGTGACACACATTTTCTTAGACATAAATACCACAGGGTCAATTCCTGTGCCACTGAGCCTGACCAAGGGTCTTCAACAGCCATTTCTCTTTTTTAAAGATTTATCTCATTTCTAAATGTGTGTGCACATTCATGCACGCACACAAGCATGATCCTGCTTGCCCATGAGTGCAAGTGTCTACAGATGCCAGAAGAAGGCATTGGATACACTGGAGCTTGGAGCTACAGGTGGTTGTGAACTGCCTGATGGGGGGCTGGGTACTGAACTCCAGTCTCCTGCAAGAACAGTACATACTCTGAACAGCTGAGCCATCTCTATAGCATCTGCAACACCCATTTCTATGAGCAGAGTACCTTGACGCAAACCAGAGGAAATGAACCTAAACCAACAGGTCCCACAGCATCCATGGAACATTGACTTCAAGGACTCCCAAGGACACTCAAACCTCTGATGCTCAAGTCCTTTATATAAAATGCCTTAATATTTGCGCATGATCTCAAAATCCTCTTGCATACTTTATGTCATCTCTCAGGATTGCTAATGCAATGTCGATATTATGTTGTTGGACTGTGTTGTTTAGGGAATAGTGGTGGGGAGAAATGCCTGTACCTACTCAGTGCAGACGCCTTCCTCAAACATCCTCCATATTGAGTTCATGTATGGAACCCACGTTTAAGGAGGACTGATTGTATTTTGATGGTATTATGATCAAAATCTACCTTTCTTATTCCCGTCCTAGAGGATCAGAAAGTTTCTTCTCTGTTAAAAGTTTGAGGGAGGGCTTTTAAAGAAACTTAAGTTTTGAGGCTTACATTATCAAAATTAGGAGAGGTTCTTAAGTTACCTCATTAGTTAGAGACAAAGATCCATTCTTACTTTTGAAAAGAAAAGAAAAGAAAAGAAAGAAAGGTAAGAAAAGAAAATCCTTCAGTGGGGACCTAGTGGGCATCTTTGAGGTAAGTACTGATTTTAAAAATTGTGTGTGTGTGTGTGTGTGTGTGTGTGTGTGTGTGTGTGTGTGTGTGTGTGGTGAGTGGTGCATGCATGTGAGTGTGCAGGTGTGTACACTCTTGTATATGCAGGTGTGGGCCAGAGCAGGACCTTGGATGTCTTCCTCTATCATTCTCTGTCTTGTCACCTCGAGACAGAGCACTGAACTGGAAGCTTGTCCTTTAAGATAGACTGGCTGGTCAGTGGGCTCTTGGAATCCTTTTGCCTCTACCTCTCAAATCTGGGCTTACAAGTGTGCTCAGACATGCTCTGCCCTGTATGTGGGTGCTGGAGATTGGAGCTCAGGCCCTCATGTTTATATGTTGAGTTCTCTTACCCACTGGACATTTTTGTTTTCTTTTTTCATGAGGAACTATAAAGGAAACAATTCATAAAAAGTCAAATGTATATTATAAATAATAAATAGCCATCTCCTAAACTATGACTTTTTTTTTTCCCCCTGAAACAAAGTTTCCCTGTATAGTCCTGGCTGTCCTAGAACTCGCTTTGTAGACCAGGCTGGTCTCGAACTCATAGAGATCTGCCTGCCTCTGCCTCCTGAGTGCTGGGATGAAAGTGTGCACCACCACCATCCAGCCTAAAATATGACGTTTAGAGGTCACCTGCACTGTCCACTTGTCTAGGGGTCGCTGTTCACGCCCACTCATTAAAGCCAGTAACCTTCCTTGTCCCTCTCATCACTGATCCACTGTTCTGGAAAGGACTTCCCAGTTTAAACTTCCTGCTACCCCCTCGTGTTCTTTGCTCATAATCTTCTTGATCTTGTTCTGTTTCCCACCCCTTGGAGACCCTCTTGAATCCTGATTGATCCTCAGAGATTCCCTGTTTCACATGACCCCTCTGATGGATTGCTCTTGTAGATTGTTGCCAATTCTTTTCTTCCTTTTTTTTTTAAAAAAAAAATTGTTTTTATTTTATGTGTGTGCATGTTTTAGCTGCATGTATGTGTGAGCATGATGTGTGTTTAGGTGCCCACAGAGGCCAATGAGGGCATCAGATCCCCTAGAACTGGAGTTACAGGAAGTTGTGAGCTGCCATACATACTGGAAATGGGACCTGGGTCCTCTGCAAGAGCAGCCAGTGCTCTTAACCCCGAGGCATCTCTCCAGCCCCTTGTTTGGATTACTAACCCACCCACCAGTTTAGTTATAAGCTTTCCCTGGCTAATACCTCGGGATATTTGTCTCTCAAGTTCAGACCTTTGGAGGTGAAGCAGGTTACAGAGTCAGTGTCAGCCCTGTCCAGGGGCAGCACATAGTAGCAAGCAGTGCTGCACAACCTTGAGATCTGAGGGTGCGGGAGCAGGAGAATGCCCTTCCTCCAGTAAACAGAAGTTTCTGCCTGCCTTATAGCAAAATCAAAATTCCAGAATACAACTAAGAGATAGTTGGTTCACACGCAACTGAACAGTCACCTACAACTCATGTTTCAAAGCATCTTACTAAAATGTTATGTGTAGTGATATATTGTACAGCCCAATAAAACTTATCTGGGGATCAGAGGACAGTGCCAGCCACTAGATTAGACACAGAGTCAAGACAGTGATGGCACACACCCTTAATCCTGTCACTCGGGAGGCAGAGATCCGGAACTCTGTGAATTCAAGGCCACACTGGCAACAAAGTCAGGCAGTGGTGGCACACGCTTTTAATCCCAGCACTTGAGATCTCATGTCTTTGCTTGAGAAGGACACACACTTTTAATCCAAGGAAGTAATATGGCAGGACCCAGAAAGGTATATAAGGCATGAGGAAACAGGAACTCACTCTCTTTTGGCAGAGGATTTTGTAGAGGTAAGAACTAGTGGCTTGCTCTCTGCCTCTCTGGTCTTTCAGTTTTTACCCCAATATCTGGCTCTGGGTTTTTTTTTTTATTATAAGACCTTTTAAGATTTGTGTTACAATTATGTGTATCAAGTATTATGTATGTGAACATGCATGTAAATATGCTTTCTATGACATGTATGGATTTATTTCATCTTTCTTTTACTTCCCATATTTTATACTTTTTAAAATGTCTTGGTTTTTTAAAAATTAACCTAAGTTGTTTCGTAGGCAATTTCTTAAGTTACCTACCTTTCCTAGTACCATTTATTTATTTTTAAGCTATGTATATGCATGTCTGTGGAGGGGGATGTACATGTTGGTACAGTTGCCTAGGGAAGCCAGAAGAGGGCATCAGATCCCCCAGAGTTACAATTACAGGTGGTTTGGTACCACAGACATGGGTGCTGGGAACTGAACTCAGGACCTCTGCAAGAGCAGCAAGTGCTCTTAACTGTTGAGCCATTTTTAGCTATGCTGGCACCTGTTTTAGATGACTGTCCCAAGGCCCAGAAGTAAACTATGCTTCTCTACCCGGCTTCTCTCTTCAGTCATTTCTTGAGATAAAATATACAAGTCTCTGACCAGCTCAGCTACCACCCATGCCCATACCCTGGGCCTTGGGTTGGCCCACCCTAACGTCTACCTCATCTATGACCTATTAGATTGTGTGAAGGAACTGATCCTGTGGAACACTGGCCACAGGATCTCCATGACTCGGGGCAACAGCAGGTATCTGAGAAGAGTTTCACTGAGGGTCCAGTGATGATGGTGCACCAGAGGCCAGAGGTCTTAAATCAGACCAAGGACTTACTGCAATGAACATTTGTGGCTGATTGGACAAAAGGGTATTCTGTGTGACACACTGCAGCTCCTGATGTGGCTAGGATGGATGAAAAAGTGTTGGAGAGACAGAAGAATGAGGTGGTAGTTTTGTGTGTTTTGTTTTGTTTTTAATTAATCTTGGGGGGCTGTTTCTTTTAGGAGAGGGTGCTTCAAGGATGAGGGGCAGATATAGAGGGACTGGGAGGTGATCAAGATTGAAGTGCATGATGTGAAATTTCAAAAGAATCAGTAAAGCATTAGATTATAAAAAAAAATACAAATCTCTATCTTACAGTCAGGAACCAGAACTTCTCATAGATTTTCCACCAAATGGAGGATTATATTCAGCTACTTAGAAAAATTCAACTTCATTTTACTTTCCATGGCTATTTATGCTAGGAGCCAGCTTGACAATTTTCATTAATTTTCAGTTAGTCAGGGTTACTTTGATGTGATGAGCACCATGACCAAGGCAACTTAGAGAGAAGACATTTATTGGGTTCCTGTGTACAGCTTTAAAAGGGTAGTCCGTGATCGTCACGGTGGGGAGCATGGTAACAGGCAAGCAGGCAGGGTGTTAAACAATATAACCTGAGAGCTTACATCCTCATCTGCAAGTTTCAGGCCCAGAGAGAAAGCACTGGGCCTGGTGTGGGCTTTTGAAACCTCAAAGCTCACCCCCCAAGTGACACACCTCCTCCAAGAAGGCCACTCCTCCTAATCCTTCCCAAGCACTTCCACTAACTGGGAACCAAGCATTCAAACATGAGTCTGTGAGGACCATTCTCATTCAAACCACCACACTGACCCATGTTACTCATGTAACAACTCTTCGGCTAGTGTTCCCTGGCATGTCAGTGGTGTGTGCATGATTTCATGATTCACTTCACATTAACTCTCTAAGACAGCATCACTTTAGCAGTATTGCTCTAGCTGGAGGTTGATCTATTATTTTTTTTCCAACGAAAAATTTTTGGACTTAACTTTTTCTCTTGATTTTCTAATTTTTTTTTAAATTAGTGCATCTTTGCTTTGATTCTTATTATTTCCTCCCTTGCTTTAAGTTCAATCTTTTTCTAGTGCCTTAAGATAGAACCTGGCGCCACTGACTTGAGAGCTTTTGTTCTGCTCTGATTTGGGGGTTTGTGTTTTTAAATTGCCCTTAGGTGCTGCCAGGAACACACCCCAGACATTTTGATGACTGTGTTTTCATTTTCTTTCAGTTCAGAAATACTTTGCATCTCCACTTTGATTTCTTTCCAATAAATGAGGTTGATAGACTGTGGTGTCAGCTGTGGAATTCTCTGACTAAAACTGTAGCTTCCAAAATGGATACATACACCCCTAAAAGCATACAAAATATCTATTGAATATATACCATATATAATTTACTAAAATAACATATGTATACATATAGCTCTAAGATAAAAAGAAACTAAGTTTAGTAATGTTTACAGACTGATAATGTCATTTACACTTTTTGTTATTTGTTTATCACTTTTATACATTGTAACATTCAGGTTGGCTTCCAAAATGACTGATACTGGAAGTGTTTTATATTTTGGATTACAAATCTGGTCAGACTCGCATCTGTGGGACAAAATACCTGAGGATAATTAGTTGAAAGGAGGAAAGGATTTTGGCTCATGGGTTGTAAGAAATTAGTCTATGGTTACTTGACCCCATGGCTTTGGACCTGTGGTGTCACAGTAGATCACGGCCAAGAGTGGGGCAGAGGTTATTGTCCTTGAGATAGTCGTGAAGTGGAGATAAAAACAGAAGCAGTCACGGTCCCAATAATCCTTTCAAGGGCACATTTCCAAGTCATGGAGGTAATTCCAGATCCAAACTGTAGCAGGTTTTCAAATTTTGGAATATTTACATGTTCATTTATCTTGGAGATGAAACTCAAATCTGAACACAAGGTTCATCGATGTCTCATAGCATGGGCTAAAGGCAATTTATATCTTCTGATGATCTTGTGTTTGAAGCAGTTTGTGTGCTGTACCTTCAGAAGCTGAGCCACACCCTCCTCCACCCCCTCTCCATTCCCACCCCACTCCACTCCAATCACACCTTACCCCCACCCCATCCCCGGTGGAGATGCTAAAGAAACTGTACTGTGCAACTGTCTTGGACACAGTCCATCTCATGAGGATGTGAAATCTTCCATTTGCTGTATCACATTAGTCTTAAAACATTCTGGACTTGGGCTGGGTGGTGGTGGTGCTAGCCTTTAATCCCAGCACTTGGGAGGCAGAGGCAGGTGGATCTCTGTGAGTTTGAGGCCAGCCTGGGCTACAGAGTGAGTTCCAGGACAGGCTCCAAAGCTACACAGAGAACCCTGTCTCGAAAAAACAAAAGCAAAAAACATTCTCGACTTGGAACACTGGGAATTTTCAGATTAGCAATGTGCAACCTCTCCTACAATGTGTTTACTACAGGATTCATGAGCATGGTTGATTTTATTTTTAGAAGGGCACAGCTGGGCACAGTGGTGCATGTCTATAATCCTAGCACTTGGGAACTAGAGGCAGGAGGATCAGGAGTTCACGGTCACCCCCAGCCACACAGTAAGTCTGAGGCAAATGAGACCCTATCTCCAAAACCAAACATGGACCTATAAGTACAGATCTTATACAATACTTGGTCTTGAGGTCACGTGATACCATGCAACTTTTAGTCCCACAAGGAGGTTCACAAGCATAGTCTTTGTCTGGAGAACCCCTGAAATAATTTCCAAGTCTCAGGAAAATTCTATCTGGGAATCATTAAGTTGTAGATGTAACAATTTCAGAACAATTGCCAATTTTCTTTTGAATAGGCATTGATGTATTTTTCTGAGGATCCGTTATTTTGGTTAACTTCTTAGCTAACATTTTTGTGTAGTTCTTCCTCCCTACCATACTCGTTTTTTTAAAGCTTATGCATATATCCAAACATCCTCACAAATCCAGACCAGCGAGGCTCTGATGAGCTTGATACGCCTTGCATGTGTGTGTACAGCTGCGGCTCTCTTCCTCATTTAAAATTCAAATGTCTCAGAGCCATCTGTTATTTAGTTAAAATTAGCTTACCTTTCTTGAAATGAATGTCCTCAATGCCTTTTCATCAAATGTGAAAACTCTGGAACAAAAACATACATTTTTGTTAAATTACTTGCTAAGACAAAGTGAGATTTGACTTTTCTGAAAATGGAAGAAGCGGACTAATTTATATAGCTCATCAATTGGCTCTCATTAATGTTATTTACAACATGAAAATTTGTCAGCAATTTTGTTGGAAGGAAAGCTATTAAAACTATAAACAAAATAATATGGTGGATAAAAAAGATTAAAACTGTTATCTTGTGGTTTACTTTTTAGATTATTTTATTTTCTGTGTGTGAGTATTTTGCCCACATATATGTGTATGTATTGCATGTATGCCTGGTGCCCACAGAAGTCAGAAGCCGACATCCGATCTCCTAGAACTAGAGTTACAGATGGTTGTGAACTACCATGGAGGTGCTGGGAATTGAACTCAGGGCCTCTGCAAGAGCAAGTGCTCTTAACTTCTGAGCTATCTCTTCAGTCCCAAAATTGTTATTTTAAAACTAAACCTAAAACAAACAAATAAATAAATAAATCTCTTAATTAAAGCCTGTGGTGGCATTTTTGCTGGTCCAACACAAATTTTATTTTTAACTAAAGTAAGGCAATTTCTTCCGTTTATTTTTATTTTATTTTATTTTAATTTTTTTGAGACAAGCCTCTTTACATAGCCCTGGCTGTCCTGAAACCCACTATGTAGACCAGGCTGGCCTGGAAGTCATGGAGATCCATCTCTGCCTCCAGAATGCTAAAATTAAAAGTGTGCCACCATAGCTACTGGCAATTCTTCTTAAACAAAAAGATTATTTACACATTTAAGAAGGTAAAATCCTCTGCAAAATGTCCATTTCTTTCCCACAAAAACTTTCTTTTTTTCCATAAAATTCTATAGTTTAAGCCAGGTGGTGGTGGTGCACACCTTTAATCCCAGCACTCAGGAGGCAGAGGCTGGTGGATCTTAGTGAGTTCAAGGCCAGCCTGGTCTACAGAGTGAGTTCTAGGACAGCCAGGGCTACACAGAGAAATCCTGTCTCAAAAAACAAAAACAAAATTCTAGAGTTTATAGAGATGCAGATCAGTATACTCCTCCTCATGTGTAAGATCAGACGACAGGTCACATCTTCCTCTTCTCTGTGTCACCTCCTCAGGTTGAGCAGATGACTTGACAAGTCTTCCCACAGTCCTTTCTTGTGTTTTCCCTACACATGTCTCACAGAGACATGCAGGACCTCTCACCTTCCAATCCAGGAATGGATGGACATACAACAAGATTTCCTTTGGAATGAGCAGGAGTGGTGGCGCATGCCTTTCATCAAGCATTTGGGAGGAAGAGGCAGGTGGAGCTCTGTGAGTTTGAGGCCAGTCTGGTCTATGTATCAAGTTCCAGACCAGCCAAGGATAAAAAAGGAGACCCTGTCTCAAAAATAAACTAACCAACCAAACAAAAACCCTTAGTTTGGGCAATATTATTTGTTGTAATTTCTGTTTCATATAAATCCAAGAACCTTGCCACTTGATCCTAGAGATCAAAGTTAGGCTGTTCGGCTTGTGGGCAGGCATCTTTACCATTGAGCCATATCACTAGCTCCTCCTTCAAATGTTAAATGCTGACATCATTTGGCTCTCATCACTGTGTGCCATCTCACTTCCTAGATGAAGAACAACTGCTACTTCAATACAATAAAGGAGAAAGGGAGGAAATGGAATCCGGTGGTCAACTGTATTATTGGGGTTTTTAGTGAAAAGGATACAATTGTTGCTATTACTTAAAATGATTTAAAACTAGAAATTATCTTTGTGCTCAGTGGTCAAAGAATCCAACATTCCAAATACACCTGGTTGTAAACGTTTCTAAGGCAAACCACACCACTAACCCCAGTGTTGCCTCCATAGACTGAGAATGTCTATTTTCTGGTAGGGTCATGGTGTCTTTCCTCATGCCTTGAGAAGGCCTTCCATCCAGTCATCTCTCCATCCATTACACACCATCCTCATGTTCTGCTCTCAGCTTCAGAAATCCATTCCACCTGCTCCCTCCCTCTCGCACCTGCTCAATTTCTTGTTCTCCACTTGGGCATGTTCATATCTCTGTCACTTAAATAAGGGAGCAAAACATTGATCTTGATGGTGTGTGTGTGTGTGTGTGTGTGTGTGTGTGTGTGTGTGTGTGTACATGTGTTTGTGGGTGTCCTTGGAGGTCAGAGGCCTCAGATACCCTGGAGCAGGAGTTATAAGCAGTTGTGAATCATCCATCATGGATTTCAGGAACCGAGCTCAGGTTCTCTGCAAGAGCAGTGCATGCTCTTAATTGCTGAGCAGATTTACTGACATGTCTTAAAAGCAAAGTCTAATAACTTGTTTTTATTTCCTCAACTCTCTGCAATCTTGCCTTCCTCCCATCTTGAAATCTTCTCTCCTCGAAGGCCCACATCTTCCCCATATACCCATGAGACCTCTTTTCTTCTTCGGCTCTCCTCATTAGCCATCTACTCCACCTCAGTGGGACCCTCACTAACCTTAACCACTTTCTAGTCTTTTCTACCCATACACCAACAGATCCCCAAATCGCTGTCTCAGTCAGCACCACTTTCCAGAACTCAAGAACTAAGTATCCAGCTGTTGAACAGACCTCTCTACCTGGACGTGCCACAGACACCTTGGATTGAGAATTTCCAAAGTGACTCGGCTGTCTTTTCTATGATGCTGTCTCCTGCTCCCCACCCCTAACCCTGTGTTAGCCAGTGTATCATCTTAGCTACCTAAATCTCATCTGTCTCTACCACAGTACTCACGACTCAGTGTTACCCCAGCTCATTTCTCACCTGTGCTATCACTGAAGTCTTACCTAGAAATCTGCCTCCAGCCTTCTCAAACCTTCTGAGGCAGATCAAAGGACCCCACTCTCCTTAAGGGTATATGGGTAGATGCTAAGCCCTGGTGAAGCTAATTTTATATTTAAAAAAAAAGATTTGTTTACTTTTATATGTGTGAGTGTTTTGCCTGCCTGGTTCATGCCTAGTATCCATGGAGGTCAGAAGAGGGAATCAGGTCTCTAGGAATGGGAGTTACAGATGGTTATAAGCCACCATTTGGGTGCAAAAGCAGCCAGTGCTCCTAGCTGCTGAGCCATCTCTCTAGCCCACTTTTCTACTTTTTAAATCAGGAAAACCGTCAGGCATGGCAGTTCGGCCAAGTGAATCACAGCCATCCAACCCTTCCCCCGTGCCCTGCCGCAGTGACTGCCGGTGCGGAGGCCACTCAGGGCTGCCACTGTCATCCCCATTGTTCCCGTGCCTGATGGCACTGTGAGCGATGTCACTGCTGCCCTTCAGGGTCTAGCTGGCCAGACAGCAGCAAGTGCAGCTTCAGGAACAGGAGACGTCATTGAAGTGGTCACCCTCCTCCGTTCCATTTGTTCCCATCATCACAGCCTCGGCTGTGATCTAAACATCCGGCCACTGCTCAGGAAGGTTCTGATGCAGCCACAGACACCAGAGGAGGCTTCCAACCAGGCATGAATGCCCTGAAGCACGTTTGTTCTTGTCACGGCTGCCACCCCAGTAGCACCTCGCCTCGGTTGGCTTCACTTCGGCCGTGACAGTTTTAGACCTTAGCCGACCCCACCCAGAGCCGTGTGCAGACACAGTCCTCACTCTGAATGGGAACCATCGCCTCCGAAGCCCATGGCAGCTAGTCTACATGCATGACAGGATTATATGAGCAGCTCTGGTCTCACACTCCTCACACCCTTTTCCTATGCGTCGCCACACTATGTGCTACAGCTCAGTTCTCAATAAACCCTCTGCTATTGGTTTTTTTTTACTATTTCTGGTCTTTACTATAGTGTGATTAGCTTTCATTGTCAATTTGACACAGCTTAGAATCACCTGGGAAAAGAGTCTCAGTGAGGCACTGTCTACATTGTGTTGGCCTGAAGGCATGTCTGTGGGAGGTTGTCTTCATTATGTTAATTGATGTGGGAAGATGTATCCCACAGTGGACAGACTCATTCCATGCATAGGGAGTTCTGAACTGTATGAATGGAAAAATTAAGCAGAGCACAGGCAAGGTAGCAATGGAGCATGCATGCATGCATGCATTTCTCTCTGCTCTTGACTGTGGATGTGATGTGACCGGTTGTCTCAAACTCCTGAAACTATGATGTCCGCACAATGACAGACTGTAATGTTGAAACTACAGGCAAATAAACCATTTCCACCCTAAGATGCTCTTTGTAGACTATTCAATCACAGTAATTGAAGGGAGACTCAGACTCGTGGGTAGAACAGGCTGAACTAGCAACGTGAACAGCAGACATCTTCTGGGGCTGCCAGTCAGTAGCAGCTAGAGGGCAGCTGAAGAGATACAGAGAGCAGCCACCAGCGGAGACCTTGAACACCTAGACAGCAAAGGTCTTCCGAAAGGCTGCAATACACTGAGACTGCAGAATCCCTGGCTGCCGAAAGAGCTCCAGGGTATCATTCTGACTTGGGCAGCCACCGAGGTTCATTAACAGAGCTGGGAACAGCAGATGCTGGGTGCTGGGCTCAAGGCCTAGAACTTCATGCCTCTGGCTTAAAAACCCAGAGAAATGGTGCTCCCCTCAGGAGCCTTCTATTAAAATGAGGCTATTTCAGGTACAGACACTCAATTGGAACTAGAGATTATCAATTTGAACATTAAGCATATTTTTTTTCTCTTCCTCTTTTGAACACATTTGTAAGCTTACAGCTTAGCAGATCTGACTCGACCATCTCAAGTCTGATACTGAGTTGACTCTTCTTCCCCAACCACTGTGTTCTTCCCCTTCCCTTTCCTAAGGAGGGCAGCAACACACAACTTAGTGGTTTTTTTGTTTTTTTTTTTTTTTTTGGTTTTTCGAGACAGGGTTTCTCTGTGTAGCTTTGCGCCTTTCCTGGAGCTCACTTGGTAGCCCAGGCTGGCCTCAAACTCACAGAGATCCGCCTGCCTCTGCCTCCCAAGTGCTGGGATTAAAGGCGTTGGTGGCACACGCCTTTAATCCCAGCA